>CAKOES020000096.1:0-45829 GCA_933207985.1 Pelobates cultripes
TCACCGTATTAACCCACTCGGACTATATCACCCAAGCCTTGGCACAAGACTCTGGCCCGAACCATACAGTTGCAGTGTCTGGACTCCGGCTGATGCCATATGCTGTGTCCGAACACAGCCTCGCAACATCTGCCCGAAAGACTATGATAACCCTGGCCCATCAGGTCGTATAATCATCCCTGCTTATACCCATATGAAAATGTACCACTGATTACTGTATTTTCTCTACCCTCTTATGCATGCAATGTGTACCTTATGTTATGCTTAGACGGTCACGCTCATTCTAGGAGCCCTGCCGGCTTCATGCCTGGCCCATGGGACAAACGACAGCTTATCACTCTCAGACAGAAGGGTACCCAAAAGTAGATACATGTGACAACTAGAGACCAGATAGGGACGGGGCGACAAAGGGCGAGAGCGAGATTGGCTAGAGTATGACAGGGCACGGGAGACCTCAGACACCACCCAATGACAGCGAATAGTTTTAAAGGGGAATCCCAAAAGGTATATTCTTGGAAAAAAAAAAACCCGATATTGAACCATACCTCACCATTTGGGGGGGACACGGGACTCCTGGGACTTCGTCCCCCTTACTTCCAAATCCCCAACTAAAGTAGCAAATTCTTACCCCCACAACCTCCACGAAACTAACAGACGAAATTCAAGCGACTCCGCTCCGCATAGCTCATGCACTCTTACTTCACTACAGACACCAACACACAGTCACAGAGGCGGACGATCTAGACTGATAGTTATCATTGACCTGACCTCCAAGACCGACAAGACACGCGCCTCACCCACACCTTATTACGAACGGGGTCGTAATTCCCTAGCCCACTGTAGACAACAGGACTTCTCAGGGGCTGACCCCAGTTCCCGCGCATTGCCGGAGAGCAAGCGACCATTACGGATACTGACAACCGGCTAAAACGAAAGAGTGATCTTTATGTAAATAGTTAGTTATTCTTAGTTATTGTTATTTACTATATGGTATTGTACTTCTTTTTTTTTTTCTTTATTGATTATTGTACTATCTGAAACACCCTGCCCTATTCCAAGCTACACCCTCTACACATACGTCTTACCCAACTGGGTACACCGCACATAGAACATCTAACATCCCCGGAGACCACATTTCCCCTCCATTACCACGCACCGACCACACAAATATCCCAAGATGGCAACAGTGACGATCCTATCACACAATGCCAGGGGACTGAACACCCCTGAAAAACGTCACATGGCACTCGCAGATTACCACAAACACAAAGCTGAGATAGTTTTCATACAAGAAACGCACTTCCGTAAAGACTCAGCACCCTCACTTAAGTCGAAACACTTCACAAAGGGCTATTTCAGCAACTTCACTGGCTCAAAGTCCAGGGGAGTGGCCATTTTACTTTCCTCACACCTCCCATTCACCTACAGAGACCTCCTTATAGACGACACTGGTAGATTTATCTTCTTAAAGGGTCTGATAGGCTCAACCCAAGTCACGTTAGCCAATATCTACATGCCCAATAGAAAGCAATCCCAGGCATTCCGACACATAACTAAGAAATTGGAAAGCTTTTCAGAGGGACTATTGATTCTAGGGGGGGACCTGAACGTGTCCCTAGATGGGGCGCTTGACACCACTTCACAGGCACACTCATACCAGGCATCCACAAGAAGAAACATCCAAAAGATCCTAGACTCCCACCAACTCTACGACTGCTGGCGCACCTCTCACCCAGCAGATCGTGACTACTCTTATTATTCACACACCTCTGGCTCATACTCTAGAATAGATGTATTCCTGATTCCACATAGATTCCTAAACCTAGTCAATACCTGCGAATACGCCTCGATTACGTGGTCAGACCACGCTCCCATTTCCCTGAACATGACAATCCCTTCCTTACACCCATCCAGGACACAATGGAAACTCAACGATACACTGCTAAATCACCCGGAGACACAGTCCAGAATTAGGAGCTCACTTACACAATATTTTGAATTAAACGTCCACCCTGACACGCCCTACCCAATAGTGTGGGAAGCCCACAAAAGCACGATCAGGGGCACAATCATTAAGGAAGCTTCAAAACTCAAGAAACAAAGGGAATCGGAGACCTCCCGACTGACTAAGGAAATTAGGGATCTAGAGAACACACACAAACAAGGCCTCGATCTAGCCACATACAAGACCCTAGTCGATAAAAGGACAGAACTCAATATCATTTTAAACGTACGCACCAAACATGCGCTGGCCAAAAAGAGGTGCAATTACTATACACAAGGGGGCAAATGTGGGCGGCTACTGGCGTATGCCCTTAAAAAGCAAAGGGAACATACGTTTATAGCAGCAATACGTAACCCAGAAGGCACTATTTCACACTCGATGACAGACATTCTGAAGACATTCAAGGACTATTACTCATCACTCTACAACTTGAGGCAAACTCCTCCCCAACCCCACGACATACAGGAATTCCTAACACAGAGAATACACTCCACCATTCCACGAAACGTACGAGATGCCTTAGACGCTCCTATCTCGTCGGACGAATGTCTAGAAGTGATTAAACATTTGCCGATAGGGAAAAGCCCAGGCCCAGACGGGTTCACTGCAAAATATTATAAAACATTTGCCGAGACACTCATGCCCCACTTCCGAAACACATTTAACTCACTACTTAAATCTGATGCCCTCCCTAATTTCCCGAAACTGTTGACAGACATAACAGCTGACCTTAACACCTGGAATAAGCCACATTTTAGCTGGTTCTGCAGACTAAGTATATTAAAAATGAACATATTGCCCAGACTTCTGTACCTCCTGCAGGTCCTACCCATCATGATCCCTAAAACCTGGTTCACGCTGGTACGCAAAACCCTCTCACTGTACATATGGGCACAAAAAACACCCCGGCTCTCACACTCGCTTCTCATTAGACCAAAGGGGGAGGGGGGCATCGGACTTCCAGATATCGAGAAATACCACGATGCAATTCTCCTAACTAGACTCTATGACTGGGCATCCACTAACACCACCAAACAATGGGCACAAATAGAGGATACATTCCTAAGAGCGCCAATATACACGATTCCATGGCAAAAAACGGGCCAAGCTTTTCTCCTTCACGCTCCACACCCTACCATTTCCCCCACTTTACGCATGTGGACTAGAATACGACAACACCAGACGATCTCCCCCTATCCGTCTCCGCTCTACCCGATCACACACAACCCATTGTTCGGGCCAGGTGAGGACGGTAAAACTTTCAAGGAGTATCACAACTCAGCCTACTTAAAACTAGGGGACCTAATGGAGAATATAGGGGATCGAAAAATTAAACCCCTTGGCTCCTTCATAACCCAACAAACAACAATACACAAATTCCAATATAGGCAACTCACCCACTTCGTACTCACAGGACCACTCGCACACAATCCACACCGAGCACAAACTAAATTCGAACAACACTGCCTCGATCAATCCATTAAGAAAAAGCTCATCTCAACGATGTACACCATGACATTAGCCACCCAACCCCTCAATCCACCAGCTTTTACCACCTCCTGGGAAAAGGAACTCAACAAGACCTTCACGCCAGAGACTTGGCGTTATATTTTTCGACAAATCCACCACACATCACGCAACACACTCACGCAAGAAGGAAACTACAAGCGCATAGCGCGATGGCATTACACTCCGACCAAATTGAAATCACAGTTCCCATCACTCTCAAATAGGTGTTGGAGGTGCCATATGGCAGAAGGGAATTCAGCACACATATGGTGGTCGTGCCCAATAATACAAGAATATTGGAAACGCATACAAGGCCAAATTCAAATGATACTATCCATACATCTCCCGCTCACACCAGACATGTTCATCTTCCTAGTGCCACCACGAACTCTACCCAAACCGAAAGCAACCTTACTATACCATATGATTTCGGCCGCTAACCAACTCATTCCAGTATATTGGAAAAATCCAAATCCCCCATCCATAAGGGAATGGATACAAAAGGTCGAGTCTATCAGAGGCCTAGAAGAGACAAGCCACTCTATGACAGACAAGTACCATCTATACACTGCCACCTGGGAACTCTGGAGTGCATACCTCCAAAATACATCCGGGTAGCCCATTAAAACCTGACCCTCCACCCCCCCCCCCCATCCAAGGCTACTGTAGCCGCAAATGTAAACATTGGGGAACGTGGGTAGCGGCAGCTTAAGGAGTGAGAGGCCTGAGGTAGACAAAGGTTCACCTCTCCCCATACACCCCTCGGTGCACACTAACTCTAACTGAAACTCCACAGTCATCCATAATGCTTGAAGGGGATGTAATAGGTGTAATAGATGTAATAGATGTAATAGCTGTAATAGAGGTTATGAGATATGGGGAAACCAATGGATAATGTACAGTCTTGTTTAGATGTTACAACCCCTATGTCTAACCCACTTTGCTGTATTGTTACTACTTTGCAACAATAAAAATAAAAAAAAAAAAAAAAAAAATATACATGTAACTTGCTTTACATGTTTTCATATATATGCAGCTACTGCAAGTCCTGCAATACTTCCAGTGGCTGACCAATCACAGACTTCCTAATGCAGCTCAATAAGTAATCTTTGCAAGGCTGGTGCTGTGGGAAATTGCTGCCTCTTGAGTTTAGCTCCACCTAGCTAATCAAACCAGGAAGTAACAGAACCTGTTGTCTGATTGACAGCCAGAAGGGGAAGAACCAGGTTTCAAGGAGTGTTTCTTTAAGTCTGTATAAGAGGACGGGGCTACATAGTGCCATGCTTTTAGGGGTCCAAGTGATTCAGTTGGTCCCAGGTAGCACTTGGAGAGATGGTATTATTTTGCCAAATTCTGTGGGGTTTATTCCTGATTCAGTGCTGCCTATCTCAGACAGCAGCCAAAATGCCCAGTGTTCACAAGTTCCCTAATCGGCACGTATTTCTTATTACAGGCTGTGCCCCTCATATTTTCTTTGGTTGCTATTCTGATGCAGCCCCCCATCCTCTATATTTATTAACAGTGTCTGTTTAAAGCTAGGGACGCCAAACTTATACCTGCAGCTGCTATTGAACTTTCAAATGTAAGAACTCTCTAGATTGTATCTGCAATAATTAATAAATTTTTCAACTGTATGGTAATCGCTTCTTGATCCAAGGATAAATCTGACTGCCATGCTGGGGTCAAGAGAAACATAGAAACCCATCTAGTCTGCCCAATTTTCTAAATACTTTAATTAGTCCCTGGCCTTATCTTATAGTTAGGATAGCCGTATGCCTATCCCATGCATGCTTAAACTCCTTTACTGTGTTAACCTCTACCACTTCAGCTGGAAGTCTATTCCATGCATCCACTACCCTCTCAGTAAAGTAATACTTCCTGATATTATTTTTAAACCTTTGTCCCTCTAATTTAAGACTATGTCTTCTTGTTGTGGTAGTTTTTCTTCTTTTAAAATATAGTCTCCTCCTTTACTGTTGTAGCAAACTTACCCCTTTAAGAGAGTTTGCCATGAGCTTTTGGAGGGGCTTGCTTGCCCGCCTCCTGCCATGTGACTATGGCCCTGGGGGTATTTGGGCATGATGGATTTTTATTATGCGGCCCTTTATGCACAGTGTATGGACTTCTATTAGACTGTGTATAGATTGTGTATAGGAAGGTGTACCCCTCCCTCATTTCCTGTCCCATTGTTCTCCAGCAGGGCGTTGTCCCAGGCACACTGCCAGACTAGTTGGAACTGGTTTGGCCTGGAAAGCCATGCTTCAGTGGGCCTAAAGGGACCTCCACAAAACTTTAAACCCCCATAACTCACGAACCCCTGGTCCGATCTAGGTGATTTTTGAATATGTTATTCACCCAGATCAGGGCTATCAGGGGATACGGGGTGTACCCTATGTATTTGGGGTACATCTAGAACTTGGGGAAAATATGTACATTTTAATTCTGTTAACAGATAAGCTGATGGGAGGAGATGTGTGGGTTGTACCTTGTACTTTATTGGTTAATGTACTAATGATTGTGAATCCCTCCCTTGCATGGGAGAAAGCTTTAAAAGATGGTTGTTGGGAATAAAAGATCAGTTCTACTCCTGATACTGTGTGTCGTCCAGTGATTGGGGAAAGTGATGGGATATTATTGGATTGTAATGCTGATTGTGCTGGATATTCTCTTGGATTTATTACTTGTTCCTGCATCCTCTTAAAGTACTTGGTGGAGTTTAGCTGTGCGAAATCAGCTCTCTGCTTCAACTGCGTTGATTCACTTTATATATTTAAATGTTTCTATCATATCCCCCCTTTATCGTCTTTCCTCCAAACTATACATGTTAAGATCCTTTAACCTTTCCTGGTAAGTTTTATCCCACAATCCATGAACCAGTTTAGTAGCCCTTCTCTGAACCCTCTCTAAGGTACAGGGCCGTCTTTAACGCGGGGCAAACGGGGCAGCTGCCCCGGGCCCAGTTGCTTCTGGGGGCCCAGAGCAGCTGCTCTGTGGGCCCCGCGATTTGCGCAGCCCCTGCGGTGCGGCTCCCGCACACTGAGGAGGCTCCCCGGGTGGCCCATGCACTAAGGGCCACCCGGGGAGCACGTGTCAGCAGGGGCCTGGTCGGGCGCTGTGGCGCTTAAACAGCGCGACCGGGCCCCTCTTCCGGTTCTGCAGCCGGCTGGGAGGAAGTGACGTCACTTCCTCCAACCGGAAATAGCAGCGCGGGAGGAGGAAGGCAGGGAGGAAGGGAAGTTCCAGAGGAGAACTCCAATCTGCCTCAGCCTGCCACTGGACCAGGTAAACCACCCTCCAGGAAAAGGTAAGAACCTGGAGGGTGGCTAAATGTCTGTCTGTGTGTGTGTGTCAGTATGTCTGTGTGTGTGTGTGTGTGTCAGTATGTCTGTGTGTGTGTGTGTCAGTATGTCTGTGTGTGTGTGTAGGTATGTCTCTGTGTGTGTGTGTGTCAGTATGTCTGTGTGTGTGTGTGTATGTAGGTATGTCTGTGTGTGTGTATGTAGGTATGTCTGTGTGTGTGTGTGTGTGTGTCAGTATGTCTCTGTGTGTGTGTATGTGCCAGTATGTCTGTGTGTGTGTGTCAGTATGTCTGTCTGTGTGTGTATGTCTGTGTGTGTATGTGTCAGTATGTCTGTGTGTGTGTGTCTCAGTATGTCTGTGTGTGTGTATGTAGGTATGTCTCTGTGTGTGTGTGTGTGTGTATGTGTGTGTCAGTATGTCTGTGTGTGTATGTAGGTATGTCTCTGTGTGTGTGTGTGTATGTGTGTGTCAGTATGTCTGCCAGGATATATTTGTGTGTCAGTGTATGTGTGTGTCAGTATGTATCTGTGAATGTTTTAATGTCTGTCTGTGTGTATGTGCCAGTACGTCTGTCTGTGTGTGTATGTCAGTATGTCTGTGTGTGTATGTAAGTAAGTATGTCTGTGTGTGTCAGTCAGTATGTCTGTCAGTGTCTGTGTGTGTATGTATGTATGTCTGTGTGTCAGTATGTCTGCCAGGATATATTTGTATGTCAGTGTATGTGTGTGTCAGTATATATCTGTGAATGTTTTAATGTCTGTCTGTATCAGCCATTACGTCTGTCTGTGTATATGTCAGTATGCCTGTGTGTGTGTGTGTCAGTGTGTATGTCAGTATGCCTGTGTGTGTGTGTCAATGTGTCTGTCAGTGTATGTCTGTGTGTTTTAGTATATCTGTCAGTGTATGTGTTTGTGTGTGTGTCAGTATATCTGTTAATGTATGTGTCTGTGTATGTATGTATGTCTGCGTGTGTGTCAGTATATCTGCCAGTATATATTTGTGTGTAGTGACTGTGTGTGTCAGTATGTATCTGTGAATGTTTTAATGTCTGTCTGTGTGTGTATGTGCCAGTACGTCTGTCAGTGTGATTGCAGGTTGGACGTAATTGGGGGGTGAGGCAGTGGCAGGGACAGGGCCCATGGGGCCCAAGAAAATGCATTGCCCAGGGTCCTAATCATATTATAGACGGCCCTGATCAGAGGAGATATAGTCTAAAGCATCTGGAGTGTCAAAGTGTACCCACTCCTCTGGCATAGATTATCAAATCAAGGTTTTAAAACCCAAATGTTTCATCTATTGTGATGCACGTTTCCCTAATGACCATGATAAAAATTAAACCAAGCTTATGTAAAAAGATCCAGCAAATCTACATTTTTAATGCTTTAAGATACACGATTGCATCCAAAACATTTTAGTCAAGATTTCAAGGTAAACATTAAAACACAAGACTCTTGAAAACTGACATGGGTGGTTTTATGAACCCAACATCGCAGCACAGGTGGCAGTCGTATACCTCCTAACATTTATGGATAGCATAATCCAGGGTGGGCAATGCAGATGACTGGCATCTGGCTGAGAATTACGTTTTTATCCTGAGTGGAGATACTCCCTGGTTCACCAATCCAATCTGGAATCCAGATATCTCAACTGAAATTCCCAACATGCTCAGCCAGACTAAATGCTGGGAGTTGTTGTCCACAGTATCTCAAGTACATGGATGTACCTTATTTGCCTGATTGAATGTGCAGCATTGGGAATTGGAAATGGTTGGAAATGCAAAGGGAGTTAAAAATGTTAGGTCAAAATAGCAGAGATAAAGATCATAGCTATGAAACTTCTTGCAATTTATCTATTTTGGTCTTAAAGGAACACTATAGGGTCAGGAACACTCTGTAGTGGTAAAACCACCATTTAGGTGGCTTGCCCCTTCTCCCCCCCTCCCATTAACTCACTTAAAAAGGTAATACAATGTACCTTCTTTCCAGCGCCGCACAGGTCCTCTGGTGCTGGGCGTCGCCCCCGATTCGCCACTTTGCATAGTCAGAATTTATGCTTTTTAACTAATACAATGCTTTCCCGTAGTGGAAAGCATTGGATTGGCTGGAATCGTTAAGGAGGCGGCATGGGGCGGGCCAAATGGCAGCTTGGCCAATCAACATCTCCTCATCGAGATGCATTAATTCAATGTATTTCTACGAGGAAAATTCAGCATCTCAATGCAGAGCGTGGAGACACTGTGCAGCACTGATACAGGAAGCACCTCCAATGGCCATCTGAGGAGTGGCCAAAGGAGGTGTCCCTAGGGGACAATGTAAGTATTTGCATGGAAATGCCTGCAGGGAATGATTATACTCACCAGAACAAATACATTAAGGTGTAGTTGTTATGGTGACCATAGTGTCCCTTTAAATTTGAAAATGTAGTGAATAATCCTGTTGCGGTTTGGACTTCACACTTTATATTTTTAGAAATTATATAAAACCAAAAATGACTAAATTTACAGATTCACCTACTAAATCAGGAACAGGAAGTGACCATGTAATTAGACAATACTGAAGCTTATAATATAAGAAAGTGGGAGACTTAGGCTACTTTTGCCAAAAATGTTCAATGTCTTTCTGCCTTGGCCTTCACCATGCCAAACTGATCTTTGTCCCAGAGCACACAATGAAACTATTTTGGGAATGGCAATAGATCCTTTAGGAATCTGAAACTAACTGGTGTCAGTGTTTAAAAAAAAAAGCCTTTTGTTAAAAGTTACAAGTGTTTTCTTTTTTTTTTTCCTGTCTTCAATTTTCCTTGCATTCAGGCAGAATGAGGTCCTCTGGCGCGAGGTTGTTTCGCTCAGGCAGAATCACTCTCAGCAGCAGAAGATAATCCATAAGGTCAGTTAAACCTTAAAACCAATTCCTTGGAATGTGCCATTGTTTTCATGGCAACTGCTACTCTTTTGCAATTTCCCCTCAATTATGTCATTAGGTAGACTACTCAGCATGAAAGCCAATGAAGCATTATAGGAAGTTAACTGCCCCAAACTCCAATAATACAGAATAATGATATTAAACCTCTAATTATAGACAGTATGGAACATTGGGTTGCCACTGGTGATGTCCCGAACTGTTCGCCGAACGGTTCGCCGCGGACTCCAGTCAGCAGACACATTCCAGCCAATCAGCAGCAGACCCTCCCTCCCAGACCTTCCCACCTCCTGGACAGCTCACTAAGAATGCAGCTTCAAAATGGATGCTGTCCAGGAGGTGGGAGGTTCTGGGAGGGAGGGTCTGCTGCTGATTGGCTGGAATGTGTCTACTGACTGGAGTCTGTGGCGAACCGTTTGTAGCGAACCGTTCGGGACATCACTAGCCACATTCACATTATTTATTCACTAAACACTTCACAAAGAATTGAAAACCAAAGCTCAAAATATAGGCAAAATATTAGGCAATTTGGAAAAAAGGAAAAACTCAGTTTTGATCACAGCTCAGCTTTTATTGCCTTGAAATTTGAAACTGTCACAGCTCTGTTATTTTTTAAGTTTGAAACTGTGTTTAGTGAATAAGCCCCACCATTTTTCCTAAGGTAGCACTTTTCCTGTACTTCCCTACAGCAGGCAGAAGTGAGACAAGTCAAGAAAAACAGAGTGCATGTGGCAACAATGGTTAGATATCAATGGGGTGGGGGAGAATATGTTGCAACAACACAGGATAAGAGCAAAACAGTAACACTCCTATGAATTGTCTCTTAGTGGGCTCAGCATTTCTTTTCTTCTCAGAGATTTGCACAGTGAAAACAACAGCCACAGTTTGTAGATAGAAAAACAGAAAATACCCTCACGGTGCCTGCTGTGAAATCAATAAATATATCAAGGACATTCCCGTTTCCTTCCCTGAAGCAGTATTCAGTCACATTATTCATTCGGGCAGTTTAATCGGCTCTCTCCAAACCTATTGACTCACTATTAACCCCTTAAGGACACATGACGTGTGACATGTCATTATTCCCTTTTATTCCAGATGTTTGGTCCTTAAGGGGTTAAGGGCATGTTAATGATCAAATACAGACTGAGGCAATTTTAGGGTTCATGTGGGTCTTGGTTTTATGTGTATGCCAATTCTATAATTTACATCAATGTCATGCCCAAAAGCTGGCCTCCCCCTTCCTGCCCTGACTGCAAAATTGCCAAATTTGATCATTTTCCAAGATCAGCTATTTTGGCATTAATTTTACATTTAAAGTCTATTTTGTATACTAATATAATAGGGCGCAAGTAAATCGTTATATTGGTAAAAGGAAACTGCAGTTCGTAAATTACAGAAGTGGGATACATAACAATTAATGTACAGGGGTAGAATACAGGTTATGTACAAAACTGAAATAAAGTTAATATTCACATCTACAGGACTGCAATAAATGTCATATATAAAAGTACAGAACTGCAATAAATGCCAATGTACAATACTGCAATAACTGTCATATATAGGGAATGTACAGGAAGGGAATACATGTTATATATAGAGAATGTACAGGAAGGGAATACATGTTATATATAGGAAATGTACAGCAAGGGAATACATGTTATATATAGGAATGTACAGGAAGGGAATACATGTTATATATAGGGAATGTACAGGAGGGGAATACATGTTATATATAGGGAATGTACAGGAAGGGAATACATGTTATATATAGGGAAATGTACAGCAGGGAATACATGTTATATATAGGGAATGTACGGGAAGGGAATACATGTTATATATAGAGAATGTACAGGAGGGAATACATGTTATATATAGGGAATGTACAGGAAGGGAATACATGTTATATATAGGGAATGTACGGGAAGGGAATACATGTTATATATAGGGAATGTACAGGAAGGGAATACATGTTATATATAGGGAATGTACAGGAAGGGAATACATGTTATATATAGGGAATGTACAGGAAGGGAATACATGTTATATAGAGAGAATGTACAGGAAGGGAATACATGTTATATATAGGGAATGTACAGGAAGGGAATATATGTTATATATAGAGAATGTACAGGAAGTGAATACATGTTATATATAGGGAATGTACAGGAAGGGAATACATGTTATATATAGAGAATGTACAGGAAGTGAATACATGTTATATATAGGGAATGTACAGGAAGGGAATACATGTTATATATAGGGAATGTACAGGAAGGGAATATATGTTATATATAGAGAATGTACAGGAAGGGAATACATGTTATATATAGGGAATGTACAGGAAGGGAATACATGTTATATATAGGGAATGTAAGAAACAGGACTGGAATGTAGGCTGGGCCCGATTTCACATTAGGCAGAGTAGCCACTTGCCTGCAGTCACCTGTCCTGTAGGGGACGCCTATTTACAGCACTTACAATGTGCCTTTTAGGAGTTTAGGTAGGCCAGTGTCCTCTGTAGTCCAGTCAGTCTGCTAACAGTTATAGAGGGAGTAAAACGCAATGCTGTCCCAGCTCCTCTAGTGTCTGTGTGTGAGGCTGGACAGTAAGAGGAAGGGATCACTTCCCATGTGCCTCTCTAACAGGAAGTGCATTGCAGGATGAGCAGGGGAAACATTCAGTGATGCACACTCTGTACCTTCTACTGTAGTTCCACTATCAATCATATGAGGGTGATTACTCTACTAATAACCCTTCAAACTCCAGAAACTGTTTTATACAAACCCCCTTTACCCTAACCCTTAACTTAACCTCTCTCAAAGCCTAAATAAATAATTTCCTTACAGGGTTATTCACTTAAGTGAGAGTTCAAAGTGAATTTCAAATTCAAGGTTATAATAGCCAATATGAAAGCATTCTCTAAGTCAGCTATGCTTCCAGTTCAGCTACTTTGGCCTTAAAGGACCACTATAGTCACCCAGACCCCTTCAGCTCAATGAAGTGGTCTGGGTGCCAGGTCCCCCAGGTTTTAACCCTGCAGCTGTAAACTCCTACAAAGGGTTTCTGAGACTTTAAATGGTCTCTGTTTGGTTCAGTGGGAATCACAATCATGGGGAAGACTGCTGACCTGACAGTTGTACAGAAAACCATCATTGACACCCTCCATAAGGAGGGAAAGCCTCAAAAAGGTAATTGCTATGGAATTTGGATGTTCCCAAAGTGATGTATCAAAGCACATTAATAGAAAGTTATGTGGAAGGGAAAAGTGTGGAAGAAAAAGGTGCACAAGCAGCAGGGATAACAGCAGCCTGGAGAGGATTGTCAGGAAAAGGCCATTCAAAAGTGTTGGGGACTTTCACAAACAGTAGACTGAGGCTGGAGTCAGTGCATCAAGAGCCACCACACACAGACAGATCATGAACATGGGCTTCAGATGTCGTATTCCTCTTTTCAAGCCGCTCCTGAACAACAAACAGCGTCAAAAGCGTCTTACCTGGGCTAAAGAAAAACAGACCTGATCTGTTGCTCAGTGGTCCAAAGTCCTCTTTTCTGATGAGAGCAACTTTTGCATCTCATTTGGAAACCAAGGACCCAGAGTCTGGAGGAAGAATGGAGAGGCACACACTGCGAGATGCTTGAAGTCCAGTGTGAAGTTTCAAGAGTCTGTGTTGATTTGGGGAGCCATGTCATCTGCTGGTGTTGGTCCACTGTGCTCATTAAGTCCAGGGTCAACGCAGCCGTCTACCACGAGATTTTGGAGCACTTCATGCATCCTTCCGCAGACTAACTTTATGGGGATGCTGACTTCATTTTCCAGCAGGAGTTGGCACCTGCCCACACTGCCAAAAGCACCAAAGCCTGGTTCAATGACCTTCAGATTACTGTGCTTGATTGGCCAGCAAGCTTGCCTGGCATGAAGCCCATAGAGAATCTATGGGGCATTGCCAAGAGAAAGATGAGAGGCATGAGACCGAACAATGCAGAAGAGCTGAAGGCCGCTATTGAAGCATCCTGGTCTTCCATAACACCTCAGCAGTGCCACAGGCTGATAGCTTCCATGCCACGCCGCATTGAGGCAGTAATTGCTGCAAAAGGGGCCCAAACCAAGTACTGAGTCCATATGCATGCTTATACTTTTCAGAGGTCCAATATTGTTCTATGTACACTCCCTGTTTTATTAATTGCATGTAATATTCTAATTTACTGAGGTTGTGGATTTGGGGTTTTCATGAGCTGTACGTCATAATCATCGCACTTATGACATATCACGACTTGAACCAACTTGCTTTGCATGTAATGCGTCTATCTCATATATTAGTTTCCCCTTTTACGTTGAATTACTGAAATAAATGAACTTTTGCACGATATTCTAATTTTTCGAGTATCACCTGTATACTGGAAAATAACTAATACTTGTGGTTTACAATCCCTTAAGCATGAGGTTTTAAAATGTATGATATGGCCATTTCTTTATATATCTCCATTTTATATGCATGTTAAATGCCAGCTCAATGATAGTCCATATGTCCATGTATTGTCTTCAATTTAATTCTTTTTAAAATTATTATTATTATTTTTTTTTTTTATAACTGTGCATGCTGCCATACTAGGATGTAAAAAAAAAATATTGTTAGTATTTATTCCCTTAAACCTTTACATTGCAGAGCTTTTCAAGGGAGCAGTACACATATGTATAGCGATTCTGGAGCTAAATATAGGGAAATTAAAAGAAATTATTGACTAGCAATTAAAAGGATAATGCATTAAAAAGAATGCAAAATATATATTTTTTAAAAAGTAATTTGCTTTCAAAATTTCCCTTGATGCATTGTTCTGTGCCTCTGCCCACAGCTATAGGCAGAACTCTCCCTAGTCAGACACACCCCAAACAGCAGAGGTTTATAGGATAAGTATTTTATCCCCCAGCCACGGTTCCACTCATTACTTAGGATGATTGGGATTGCTCTCAGCAGCCATACAGCTATTGAGCCGGCTATGTGTTGGTATTTGCACAACAACTTTAAACCCTCTCAAGTTTTTAAACCTCTTAACACTAAACACCCTATGTAATGCAACTATCTAACTGGGACATTAACCCCTTCTAACCTTAACACCCCCTAATCACTTCTAACATGTAATACGTGCATTTACACAGCTGTATACCCTCAATGTACTTAAACACAATAAATGTAGAAGAAATATGCACATATTTATTTCAGTAATGCAACGTAAAAGGGGGAACTAATATATGAGATAGACGCATTACATGCAAAGCAAGATAGTTCAAGCCGTGATTTGTCATAAGTGCGATGATTATGGCTTACAGCTCATGAAAACCCTGAGTATCACCTGTGTGTGTGTATATATATTATACATATATATATATATATATATATATATATATATATATATATACATACATACACACACACACACACACACACACAAGGTATGTTGGTTAAATGTGTCAAAATTTTAATATGCCTGCAATGTTCAGTTAATAAAACCATTAAATTCATTTTATATGCCTTTTTGTTTGGGGGACGGTTGAGCAGAGGGCCCCTTAGAATTATTTGCCTACAGGAACCTGACATGTAAATCTGGCTCGGAATTCAGGCAATGTACACGCAATTCCTGGTCATGTGCACGGCTGGAATGCAATGTAATGTACAAGGCTAGAAAGTAGTTTAAACAACAGGACTGGAAAACAGGTAATACTGGTAATATACAGGACTGGCTTGTAGGTAAAATACAGGACTGGAATACTGGTAATGTACAGAATGTAATGTAAGGAAAACAGAGGACTGAAATTCTAAAAATGTACAGGACTGCAATTAAGGTAATTCACAGGACTCTGATATGGGTATTTACAGGAATATGGGTATATATAGGATTGTAGCGGATGTAGTGTACAGGACTGAGATACAGGTAAAAAGTGTGGCTGGTAAAAGATTTTAATATAGAACACAGGACCGCTAAATGGAATGCAAGATGGTACAAAAACGTGAATCCATGCAGCCCACAGGAATGCAGTAGAAGACAGGCATAGAGGAACAGTACCAATCATGGATTTAATGGTGGGCCGTCTCCACTCATGTCAAGTAAAGAGAGATAATTTGTTCTTAGGGTAATCTCTTCAGACGGAACAAAAAAAATAAATAAAAAGATATCTACATGTAGGGCAGGCTGCTAGAACTGCGACTCCTACAATGCATTGCCAGCGCTAAAGCAACACGGTTACTCATCGCTGTTTCATAAAGATCTTTATGAAAAAACAATGCTGACTGTGTTGGAATTACATTAAAATCCCGTTGTAATCAAGATATCATAGGACAAAGCAGGTGATTATTTTTCTCATGGGCAATGCCAACATAGATAAACGTTGACAAAAAACAGAGCTTCCACCAACCACCATCAACTTTTTCATTACCCTGTATTTGTCGCTAGCAACAGTTGTTGGAAAAGAGATAATCTTCTAGATTGTATGAGAGGTTCTAGAGTGTATCCTTGGAATCTAGACTTTTGTTTTGTACTATTACAAATGCATGATAGTAGAACACTTATGTGGGTTCCTGGCAGATGAATGTGCCAAGAACTGAAGACAACTCCAGAATTAAGATGGTGGCTATTAGCAGAGCAGTCATAGGAGACTACAATTTGCACTTAGGTTAGGTGCATGGCTGAGCCTTGATGTCTTCTAGTGCTATATAGTCCAGTTGGAGAGATATATAAAAATACCTCCCTTGACTGGACCCTATTATGGAACTACAGCAGGCCTTCTCCATACTGGGTAGTACTGACAGATCCTTTAACACTCCTCTAGAGCAGTACTGGAAGGAAGTGATGTCATATTGTATTGTCTCAACACCAAAAAATGAATTAAGAAACTAGCTATCGCGTCTATGTATGCTTAAATAAAGGATCTCGCTGTCGCGTCTATGTGTGCTGTAGGAAGTGTTCATTTTGCATCTGGCGAATGTAGCAGCAGTATTGTCATTAGTTTATGCAAATAGCCATATATTTTACATAGTATTCTTCCCACCCCATAAGTGATGACGTCACATCTGGGCTTGTTTGGAATTGTAAAATGATGGTCATCAGCTGTGGAAATGGTATACATTAGGATGGGGAGGTGAGCTGTCCCTTGAAAAAAGCACTTTTGCCAGTGCCAAAGTGTTAGGGGGTTGTTTTGACACGCGTCCAGCTCTTATAGGTTCAATCTAAGTCACTATTAATGTTGTTTCTTGTTTGAGTTAGTCTTGGTCACTTTTTTTGTATAGGTTTTATATTATGTCCTTATGGTTGTTTTGCATATGTGCTGTCTCTTTAAATAATAAAGACTGACTTTTGCACTTGATAATCTATTTGCGATGAGCATTCTTTTTGCTTTCGTATACTGATTGTCCCAGCACGTGAAGAAGAGAGCAGTTTGTGTGTGTATTTATGTGTCTTTTTTTTCTGTGTGTATCTGGCAGTGTGCTGCTGCTTGTGTGCGTATATCTGGCAATTCTTTATCTGTGTTTGTGTGTCTGACAATGTATACATGTGTTTGTAGTGTGTCTTTGTGTTATTATTTAGCTGTTTCTATCTGTGTATGCATCTGGTCATGTATATTTGTATGACATGTGTACCTGTCAGTGTTTATCTATATGGTTGTATCATATTGTATTTGTGTGTGAGAGTGTATCTGTGAATTTTGTGTTCGTGAGTGTGTATGTGGTAGTGTATGTGTGTGTGCGTGCATCTGGGAATGTGTGTCAAGGGAGGGGACAAAGTTAGTGTATTTATAAAGGTGCCCATGAGGGAGAGTGTCTCCCATTAGCTTCTCGCTTCAGGAGGCCTGTCACTTGGTGGGTCTTTCCAAAAAATGTAAACACATTGAAAAAGACAACACCACTTTTAGGCGTGTGTGTATGATGACATCATACCTATGCACATGTACACAAATATACATTTCATATGTACAGATGAAGGCCCCCCGAAACTGGTTTTGCCGTATAAAATAATATAACTTTCATGTAGCAGTATGACATACTGGGTATTTTTAGATTGAAATAAATGGGTGGGATGATTGGCTTAGAAAATATGATATAATATCCTGAAATCTTAAAACTCTATAGTATGTTAACTATAAAATCTGCTCTTAGAAAAATAAAAACCGTTAAGATCATAAATTGTTAGGGAAAAATAAACTCAAGGGATTTATTTACTAAACGATGACTTGTAATGAATTGAAAAAAACAAATTCAAAATGGAGGCAAACATTGCTGATAGGAAAAGCTCTGCTATAGAAACAGCTTGACTGTTTTTAGCCTAAAATTAACAATTTGGATTTAATTTCACTAAAGTTCCCTATTTAGGCAATAGACTCACTAATCCATGAATTGTCAGGAATTTACCAGGGTTCTGCAAATTCAATGCCAAAACAACTGAGCTGTAAACACAAAAGGGTTGGAAAATGTATCTAATTTGGCTAAATGATCTTTATTGTGTGGTTTGAAGGTTTTTATTAGCTTTGTGTACTGTTTGCTGCCTGTGTACAGTGATTATTTAGTTCTTATAGAGGCTGTCAGATCAGGCTAATGATACAAGAGATCTCTAATTAACACCTGATTCTGTGTTTTTCCCTAACAGTTAATCCAGTTTCTGTTTGGACAACTGCCCCCTGGCCCCACCAGCTCTGGGATAAAGAGAAAGATGTGAGTGCTTAGGAGGGAGGCCCCCCCCTCTCCCCTTTTATCAAACAAAACCGACTTACGAAGAAAACGACCAGCTCAGCACAGCCAGGGCGCATGTCACCTGAACTGGTCACCCTGGTGACGGTCACTGAATGGTTTTGCTGAGTCAAATATGCTGACCGGTGGCTTTCATAGCCCTCTGTGCAAAGTGCCCTCTCAGCTCCTAGGCCTATTGTGGGGGGGCAGAAAGAGGGAGGTGGTATTAGAGAAAGAGGGGCAGAGGAACTGCAGAACAAGGGGCTGAGAGTGGCATTCAGTTTAGATACGGGAAAATAACTAATACTTGTGGTCTTGTGATCACTGAAATGTGGCTGAGGTTTAAAAAGGTTTGATATGGTCATTATTTTTATACATATATATATATATATACACACACACACACACACACACACACACACACACACACACACTCAAAAAAACAACAACGCAATGATAGTTTATATGTTTAAGTATTGTCTCCAATTGAAACTTTTTTTTCTTTTTAATATTATATATATACACTGTACTATGATATAAAAATGATTGCCATTCATTCCCTTTAATGTCACATTGCAGTGCTTTTCAAGAGACCAAGGGAGTGCTACAAATAGTACAAAGATACATTTTTTTATTTTTAAATGTATTCGCTTTCAGAATTTCCTTGATGCATTGTTAGGTGTGTCTGCCCACAACTGTAGGCATAGCTCTCTCTAATCAGACACGTTCTATACAGCAGAGTTTCTCGGATAAGTAGTGTATCCCCAAGCTACAGTTCCACTAATTACTTAGGATGATTGGAACTGTTCTCTAAACTGTCGGCAGCCATACACCTGTTGACCCAGACTATGTGTAGATTTCGGTGCAGGTTGACTCTCCTGGGAGAGCAAGCTCAGTGAAACTTGTGTGTGCACGTTTTTGCTGCTCCTCCTAAAACTTCCGAGGGCTTTTTGCTGGACTGAGAATTGTCAGAATTCAAAGTTATTTTCAAATGTAAGACCGAAGTAGCCGAACAAAGTTTCATGTCTGATTTGGAGAATTTTTCTAGTTTAGTTATTTTTTCCCTAAAAGGTTACTCCAAGCAAATACAGTTTCTTATGAAAACACTGGTTTTGGGTGGTGTAACCCTTGCTAGCTTGGTCTGCTCCCCCACTCCAAAAAACAAACAAAAAAAAAAAAACTTTTTTTTTTTTACCAGCTTAGAGGTAGGCCTGTGCCACCAGCATGTTGTCTGGCACCAGCGTTGTGGTGTCAGGTGCCCATTTTGCAGAGGTGATATTGGCCAGCCCAGCAACTATATAAAACCACTAGACCTATGTCTGCTCACGTGTCTGAGATGAATCTTTTATTAGGATTTAGGCAACGGATCCTTTAGTCTTAGGGCAGCATTGTGATATATCTTCGTTAACATTAATTCAGCCCCTCACCTGATACTAATATGCCCGGTGAGTGTCTCCTCAGCAGCTCCCCTACCCCCATATTGTCACAGGGGGAGGGGCAGAATTAAATGAACACTCCAATGTTTTGTTTTTTTACAATTTAGTAGATGTAAACCCAATGAAAAATGTGTACATTGAATTATGATTTGTTTTTCATTGGGGGATACATCTAAAACCAGCTTGAAAAAGAGTGTCCCTTTAAGGAAAGTTTGTCTCAATGCTACACTGAGATTAAAGAGGCCCTAACCCTTAAAATAATGTAATATGCACACTGGTGAAGCCTATAATATGGATAAAAAATGAATATATAATATAACATTGTCTCAAATCTTGAACATCAATGCCACTACTGTGCCAAAATCTGAAGCAAGTATTATCGGCTAGGAGATAACTGCTTGAACACATTTATCACAACACACAATCAATTTGCTCTGCTGAATAAGAACACCACAGTGAATTTTGAAACAAACTTTTTTTTGGTAAGTCTCTAATTGAGCCTTGACCCATAACCCCCTTTGATATTGTCCTACAACTATGCATGGATCATTTTACATCATTCTAAGAAATTTGTGGATTTTTTGCTGTTAAAGGGAAACTCCACAATGGAGGCCTATGTTACGGAAGACAGGATGTACCCTGTTTACAATGTATGTGTTAACTCTTGCAAACTGTGCAATGCTCTCGAGTTGTACATGTTATCTTTGTCAACATAAATAAAGAATAAAAAAA
Source organism: Pelobates cultripes (assembly GCA_933207985.1). Classification (NCBI taxonomy): domain Eukaryota; kingdom Metazoa; phylum Chordata; class Amphibia; order Anura; family Pelobatidae; genus Pelobates; species Pelobates cultripes. Next base: position 20,615 of record CAKOES020000096.1, read on the forward strand.
AAAAAGGGAAACTCCAGTGCCAAGAAAACAATCAGTTTTCCTGGCACTGCAGGTCCCCTCTCCCTCCCACCCCCCAATCCCCGGTTGCTGAAGGGGTAAAAACCCCTTCAGTTACTTACCAGAGGCAGCGACATGTCCCACGTCGCTGCTTCTTCCTCCACTGCCGCTCCTCCCAGTGATTACGTCGGCTGGTGGGCGAGACTGACCCCACCCACCGGCCTGGGAGACCTAATGCGCATGTGCGGCAATGCTGCGCATGCACATTACAGCTCCCCATAGGAAAGCATTGAAAATGCTTTTCAATGCTTTCCTACGGGAAAATGAGCGACACTGGAGGTCCTCACACAGTGTGAGGACGTCCAGCAACTCTCTAGCACAGGTTTTCTGTGCTATGATGCAGGAAGTGCCCTCTAGTGGCTGTCTATAAAACACTGCAATAATTACACTTGCAGGGTTAAGAGTAGTGGGAGATGGCACTCAGACCACTCCAATGGGCAGAAGTGGTCTGGGTGCCTGGAGTGTCCCTTTAACTATTGTGTCCCTTTTGATCTTTCCTTATCTGATCTATCTGACAGCAAATTATTCCGCAGTCAATAAGTGCATTCATTTATGTGACTCTTCAACTGAAAACAGCCTTATACGCCTGTCGTAGCTGTAACTTAACACTGAAGTGTGCCTGTCACACAAATATGCATGAGACAAAAATTTTACATACATGACAACATGCCAGCAAATGAATAGACTGTTTTCATTTACTACAAATTCCTGACAATTCACACTTTAATGACAATCCCTGCTAGTCTAGGCCTCCAACCTTGATTTATACTCTACAGTAGTGGTTCCCAAACTAGTCCTCATGACCCACCAACAATCCGGGATTTATGTATTTCCCCTTTTTATTTCAATGGAGATAATCACAAAATAAAAAAATGGGGGCACACCCAGAACATGTGTTTGCTGAGCGCTGTAAATCTAAAATCTATACAAAATAAAGTAAGTAACAGCACATATGCATAAACAAAAATACAGTTTTAAATTTTACTTAGAATCACCTATCATACCAAAAACATATGGGGATTCAGTTACACCATATTGAGTTAATCCCACCAATTCACCTCAGTACTTCAGTATCGGTTGGTCCTACACTAATTTTAACATGGAAGATTTACATTCTAACTTGCAATACTTACAACTTAAACTGCTTCCCGAGACTTTGCAATGTATGTTTTCCTGTGGTCGCCTCTTCAGAGGCACCTACACTAGATGGGTCTGGATTCCAAATCTACACTGAAAATATTGGGTTCACACCCAGAGGATGCATTTCTAAGCTTTGGTGCTGCAGTAAAGACTGAAATCTGCACAAAATACGGTTTAAAGGAACAGCACCCACACAAAACAAAACTACAGGTTTACATTTTACAAGGCTATTTAAAATCACCTATCTTAGCAAAGAAATATGAGCCACATGATGCTAATGAATCTTGATATTTGTTTGCTAATATAGGAGATATTGACAAAGCCTGGACTGTTGGTGGGTCGTGAGCAGCGGTGTGTTTACCGCGAGGCTGACAAAACATTTGCCTTGGTCAGTACTTTTTTGCCGCCCCCAATCACCCAGGCAAATGCATTGCCGGCCTCTTGTCCTGGGGGGCCCAGGAGCTGGCCGGCTGGCCACCTCAGGGCCCCCCCTGAGCCTGTCATTACCTGATGTTGGAGGCGGGGGGGTGAGGGATATGCCTCCAATATGAGCCCGCCTGCCCTACCATTTGCCCACGTGCCTGCCAGTCCAGCTAGCAGCGACCCCACTGGACCCCAGGGAAGAATCCACACCAGCACTCCCAAAGGTAGGGAGGCTGGGTGGATTGAACTTAAAAAAATACATTAAATAAATGTAAAAAATTGTGAGTGTGTTAGTGTGTTTCTGTTAGTGCAGTGGCGTACACATCATCCATGGGGCCCGGTGCAGAACTGATCCATGGGCTTTCCCCCCCACCCTAAAAGACACACACACACATACATACATATACATACACAAAGGCACATACATACATAGATACACATACACACATACATACACACAGACACACATACAGAGGCACATACATATACAGACGGACAGACACTCAGACACGTACACACTCACACAAGACACACATAAATACAAAGACACATACATACAGACAAACACACACACACATACACACAGACACATACATACAGACACACATACATATAGACACACACACATACAGAGGCACATACAGACACAAAAAACATACACATACAAACAAAAACACACATATACAAAATGTCCCCCTCCTGTTTCCTACCTTTTAGGTGCAGGAGGGTGACTTTCCCTGGGGTCCAGTGGTGGCTCAGTTCCCACTCTGACTCCCTCTCCTTCCTCCCGCGCGGGCTCTCTCTGATAGCTGTGAGGGGTGACGGGCAGTTACTTCCTTCCAGCTGTGATGTCATCACAGGGGGCCAGATCACGCTGTTAAAAATCTGCAGCGCTGCCCGGCCACCCCCTGGAAATTCATCTACATCAGGTGGCCCTAACAGCATGGGCCACTCAATGGGCCCCTTCAAGGTTTGCCGCACGGGTCGGGGCCGCAACACATGGCGACGGCACCCAGTTGCAGGGGTCCGCAGGGCGGCCGGGCCCCCTGGAGTGACGGGCCTGGTTTCAGCTGCGACCCCTGCGCCCGCGGTATGTACGCCATTGTGTTAGTGAGTGTGTTAGTATGTGTTTGTTAGAGAGTGTGTGTGTCTGTTAGTGAGTGGGTTAGTGTGTGTTTCTTAGTGAGAGAGTGTGTCTGTTAATGAGTGTGTATCTATCACTGAGTGTGTATATTATTATTATTATTGTTATTTTATTATTTATATAGCGCCAGCAAATTCCGTAGCGCTGTACAATGGGTGGACTAACAGACACGTAATTGTAATCAGACAAATGGACGCACAGGAACAGAGGGGTTGAGGCCTGCTCAATGAGCTTACATGCTAGAGGGAGTGGCGTATTGTGACACAAAGGGTATAAGTAGGGGTAATGAAATAGGTTGCTAGAAAAGTATTCACTGAGAACTTAGTAGGTTATTTTTGACAGTTGCAGGAGAGGAGACATGGGGGGCGGGGGGGGACAGATGAAAACCTGCTAACAGTTTAAATTTAATGCTTTTCCTGAAGAAATTTGGTTTTTAAAGATTTTTTGAAGGAGTGGAGACTGGGTGAAAGTGTAACAGAGAAGGGAAGGGAGTTCCGCAGAAAAGGTGCAGCCTTGGAGAAGTCTTGGAGGTGAGCATCAGATGTGGGAGTACGGACAGAGGATAGACGTAGGTCTTCAGCAGAGCGCAGTGGCCTCAACGGGACATACTTTTGTATTAGGGAGGATAGGTAGGTTGGAGCAGCATTATGTAGGGACTTGTAAGCAAGCACCAGAATCTTAAATTGAGCCCTATGTCTAACTCAAAGCCAATGTAAGGACTGACAGAGAGGGGAGGCGTGGGAGGTGCAGGTGGGCAGGAAAATGAGCCTCGCCGCCACATTCATTATAGATTGCAGCTGTGCAATCTGGGAACACGTAAGACCACTGAGAAGGGGATTGCAGTAGTCAAGGCGAGAAAGAACAATGGCATGGACCAGCACCAGCATTTGTCAGTGAGTGTGTATGTGTGTTTGTCAATGAGTGTGTATCTGTCACTGAGAGTATGTGTCTGTCAGTGTGTGTATGCATGCGTCAGTGTGTGTATGCGTGCATTAGTGTGTGTGTGCATGTTTCAGCATGTGTATCCCTGTCTGTCAGTGTGTGTATGCGTGTCTGTCACTGAGAGTATGTGTCTGTCAGTGAATGTGTATGTCTGCTAGTGTGTGTCTGTCAGCTAGTGTATGTGTGTCTGTCGGTCAATGTGTGTGTCTGACACTGAGTGTATATATGTCTGTCAGTGAGTGTTGTATGTGTGTCAGTGAGTATATGTGTGTCTGACACTGAGTGAGTGTGCGTCTGTCAGTGAGTATATACATATGGATTCCCCCTTCAAGTAGGTTTATTTATATATGTTTCACTTGTAGATTCTATCAATTACTATTATTAAAAACTAAGTGTTATATTCTTTGGATCATCCTCCATGAATATACAGAAATAGGAGATGACACTAAGATCAATTTGGTTATGCAGTATGGGACACAAGGGTTAAATGAATTTCGGCATCTAGTGCCTTCCACCAATCACATGGCAATACGTCTTAAGGGGGCGCGGCTAATCCGAACGCCGGTTTTGGCGCGAATAGACGGGATACATCCCCGGTCAGCGATTGGCTTAGAGCTGTCATAAATTGAATCCTGGAAGGAAAGTCTGGTTGCCTTGCCTCAGATGAAGGCGCTTTAGCAGCGCCGAAACATGTGTTAGGTAGCTTAGGTTTTTTAACAGACAGGTAGTTAGTATATTATCCGATCGATTTCCTTTTGATTATTTTCATTATTCATTATCTTCTTTTTATTTTATTGTGAGTAATTGGGGTGTGCTATTGGACGCAATGGGGATTCCTATAAGGGGTGGTGGAGTTTTGGCCTGATGGATTGTGCTAAGGGTTTTTCCTCTTGTTATAGAGAAACTCTCCCCCCCCCCCCCTATCTTGGTTTCTCCTATACAGCATTGGGCAATTTCTGACTTAGACAGCCCATGCTTGTGTTTCGAGCGAGAGACATACTTTGTAACATTATTAGTACAAATACCAGATTATAGTATTTTGTATCCATTTGTTGCTTTCATAGTGACTTAGCATTACAAGTATGTTATTTTACCGCTAATATAGTCCTTTGAAGTGGAGATTTTTTGTATCCACTAGTTGCCACAATATTACCTTAGATACACAAGCAGGTAATTCAAATACTCACACAGAACTATTAGTCGATATACTCATACACCTGTCTTTTTACTTTTATTTTTGTTTTCACATTTTATTTCTGCAATCAATAAAGGTTATATTTTAATACACATATATTTATATGGTGGATAGAGGGACTTCCTACCAGCTATTCCAGAGACATTGTTTCTGGAATCCCTTTTCTTTTTGTTTGTAACACGTTTCAGTGAGGGTTACCCCCTAGAAGGCTGTCCCTGACACACATTAATACTAGTTTCCCATCGGGGTACTAGTTTTTTCTTGTTTTTATGCATTTCTGTCAGTGAGTGTGCATGTGTGTCTGTCGGTGAATGCGTGTCTGTCAGTGAATGTGAGTGAGCGTAACTGTGAATGAGTGAGTGCGTATGTCTGTGAATGTGTATGTTTCGGTGAAAGTGTGTGTTGGTTAAACAGTGTGTGTGACAATGATTGTATCTGTAAGTGAGTGTATGTCAGTGCATGCATCAGTGAGGGCATGTGTCTGTCAAGAAGAGAAATTTGGATGGGGGGAGGGGCTGTCCTGTTATGCCTAGGGCAGCACAAAACCAGAATTCACCACTGGTCGTGAGGACTGGTTTTTAGAACCACTGCTCTAAAGCAGTGGTTCCCAAACCAGCCCTCAAGTACCCCCTAACAGTCCAGGATTTAGGGATTACCCTGCTGGGTCTAAAGTGTTTTTTTTTTTTCTTCTTTTTCTAAAGACACCTGTAACGGATCACCTGGCACCCCGACTAGGTACCTCCGTTGAAGGATGCTCCTAGTGCTTCCTGAGGGCTCCAAGCACTCCAGCCGACACCATAACCACTGTAGACTCCTTCAGAGAGCAAGACAGGAACAAGCTCTTACAAGAGCTTAGTAGTGATATAGCAAGGGAGTATGACAAGCATAGCAATCCCTTGTAGCAGATTCCCCCAATAAGAGACGGCACTCCAAATTGAGGGTGAAGTAGAACTGAAGCTTTTAATCCAACACTCTGCTTTTATGCCCATTTTACAAACATAGTACTGCCCACAGGGTTTTGAAGAACAACCAATCAATACATTGCAACACAACTAAACACTCCCATTCGTACCAGCAGAAATCCTCCCCTCTGCCTGTGATACAATTATCTCATCACAATAGACTAACTTAATTATCACAGGCAGGAAAATACAGTTTTGCACAATATTCATAACTCCAAATGTATACGTCACATTCACTTACATTTTCAAAATCAGCATACTCAAAATATACTCAAAAATCGGACAATTCCTTCCATTGGTTTAAAAGTTAGGTCGAAGTCCTTTGTGACCACTGAAGCATGGCTTTCCAGCCAAAACCAGTTCCACAGAATCCTCTATACTGGAGATAATTGGCTTAACTGGGTGTGGTAAACCAACTATCTCCAGGTACAGAAAATGTCTCTGTTCACAACAACAGCAAAAATAAACAAAAATACATAATTCCTATTATACTGAACAGAACCCCCACATTCAACCTATTCCCAGATGGCTTGGATCTGAGCACTCAATATATCCAAACAGCGCTCAAATCCTACAAACACAGTCAAATCGCCATGGGGTTTAAGTCTAGCATGGGTTGATGAGAGGGTCCATAGTCACAGGGCAGGAGGCTGGCAATCAGTCTTCTCCAATGCCCAGTGGCAAGGCTGGTTCCGCCACAACACCTCAAACACGACTGGGGAATCCCTAAATCCTGGACTGTTAGGGGGTACTTGAGGACTGGTTTGGGAACCACTGCTTTAGAGCAGTGGTTCCAAAAGCCAGTCCTCACGACCAGGGCCGGACTGGGAAAAAAATTCGGCCCGGGCATTTTTCAATCAGAGCGGCCCCCGAAGTAGGGGGCGGGGCTAGAGACAAACACGCCCCCTCTCAAAGTGAGCATGTTGGTTCAATGCGCAGAGCCCTGCTAAAGAGCTCTAGCATTAGAAAAACGCCCTGTATTTGTTCTGCGCAGCGCAAGCAAATTTAATAACATGCTTGCACTGTGTTTGCTTTTAAATTGTCTCTGGTGTCTCCACAAGTGGGATACCAGAGGACAAAAGGGCCAGGAAAGCGTATGGTGCATGTGTTTGGAGCCTGCTTGTGGGATTGCGTGTGTGTAGAGTGTGGTGTGGTTTTGTGTAAATAGGTCAATTTCATTTGTGTTTGTGGTGTAATATGTGTGGCTAGATGCAGTGTGTGTGTAGGAGATCTAGTGTGTAAAGGACTCAGAGTGTGTATAGGAGATTGCATGTGTGTGTGTTTGTGTGTAGAGGATTAAGAGTGCATATAGGGTAAGGGATCTAGCGTGTATCTGGAGCATAATGTGTGTAGTGTGAGGGGTGCTGTAGTGTGTATATATATATTTATATTTGGACGTATTGTATGTGTGAGGGGCGCAGTGTGTGTGTGTGTGTGTGTAAGAGGGGTGCTGTGTGTGAATGTGTTTTTATCTGCCGTCACATTCTAGGTTTCTAGAATTTTTTTTGTCTGTTAACTCACTGAGGGTTATTTTATTTATTATATATATATATATATATATATATATATGTGTGTGTGTGTGTGCTGTATATGTGTGGGAGTGTGCTGTGTGTGGGTGCTGTGTGAGTGAGGGTGCTGTCTCTCTGAGGGAGCAGTGTCTGTCTGAGGGTACTGTGTGTGTCTGAGGGTGCTGTGTGTGTGTGCCTGAGGGTGCTGTGTGTGTGTGCCTGAGGGTGCTGTGTGTGTGTGCCTGAGGGTGCTGCTGTGTGTGTCTGAGGGTGCTGCGTGTGTGTCTGGGTGCTGCGTGTGTGTCTGGGTGCGGTGTGTCTGGGGGTGCGGTGTGTGTCTGGGTGCTGTGTGTGTCTGGGTGGGCTGTGTGTGTCTGGGGGTGCTGTGTGTGTCTGGGTGGGCTGTGTGTGTCTGGGGGTGCTGTGTGTGTCTGGGTGCTGTGTGTGTCTCGGGGTGCTGTGTGTGTCTGAGGGTGCTGTGTGTGCCTGAGGGTGCTGTGTGTGCCTGAGGGTGTTGTGTGTCTGAGGGTGTTGTGTGTGTCTGGGTGCTGTGTGTGTCTGGGTGCTGTGTGTGTGTCTGAGGGTGCTGTGTGTGTCTGAGGGTGCTGTGTGTGTCTGAGGGTGCTGTGTGTCTGAGGGGGCTGTGTGTCTGAGGGTGCTGCGTGTGTCTGGGTGCTGCGTGTGTGTCTGAGGGTGCTGTGTGTGTCTGAGGGTGCTGCGTGTGTCTGGGTGCTGCGTGTGTGTCTGGGTGCTGCGTGTGTCTGAGGGTGCTGCGTGTGTCTGAGGTGCGTGTGTCTGAGTGCTGCGTGTGTCTGGTGCTGCGTGTGTGTCTGGGTGCTGCGTGTGTGTCTGGGTGCTGCGTGTGTGTCTGGGTGCTGCGTGTGTGTCTGGGTGCTGCGTGTGTGTCTGGGAGCTGTGTGTGTCTGAGGGAGCTGTGTGTGTCTGAGGGTGCTGTGTGTGTCTGAGGGAGCTGTGTGTGTCTGAGGGTGCTGTGTGTGTCTGAGGGTGCTGTGTGTGTCTGAGGGTGCTGTGTGTGTGCTGTGTGTGAGTGTGTGTGAGTGCTTATTTAAATTTAAAAATATATTTTTATATATAATAAAAAAAAGTTATATCCCCCCCCTCCCTTCTTACCTTTAGCCTGGGAGGGGGGGGAACCGTTTTGCCTGGGAGAGCCATGCTGCATTCCCTGGTGGTCCAGTGGTGAGAGTGAACTCTAACCTGCAGGTTAGAGTTCACTCTCACGAGATCTGAGCGTTGCCGTGGTAACCGCGGCAACGCTCAGAATCCCGCGAGAGGACCCGGCGGAGCTGCTGGTTAGAGCTCCGCCGGTCCTCTCTCCTCCCTCCCCAGCCGGCGGCCGCGTGTAACAGTGTCTGTGGGCCGGTGAGGGAGATCTTTGATCTCCCCACCGGCCCATGGAGGCACACAGCAGGGCTGGCGCTCGGGTAGCGCTGGCCCTGCAGGGTCCGGCCGGGGAGATCCCCTGCCGGCCTCGGCCCCACGGCCATCGCGGCCCACCGGGCATTTGCCCGGTGTGCCCGATGGCCAGTCCGGGCCTGCTCACGACCAGTGGTGTATTCTGGTTTTGTAGACTGGGTTGGGAACCACTGCTCTACAGCTATGCAGTTCAATCCCAAAATGCTATGTGATACTCTTTAAATGTGGAGAGCATTATGGGATCTCTCCAAATGCAGCGCTAAAATGAAATTTAAGGTATGTATATATTTACATTATAAAATAGTAGGAAATCAGTAGTGAAAACCAAAGGAAATTTATTATGAAAATAAATAATCGGTATCTAAATATTTACCTAAATCCAACATTTTTTGGATTTACATTGACTCCAGAAGGAAAAAAAGAACATACGTTTAAAATTAACTCCTCATTTTCCTTTACAGCCCTCTCATGTTGGATGATGGTAACTCCGCCCTCCCACTCTCCAAATTCAGCAGACACCTTCCAGTGGATTCCCTCCATGTTCCGTATTATATTCAATCGGTGAGTCCCATTCCTCTCTCCATTTTTAACACATGTATACTAATAAAAATACAGTTTTCATGCTGCAAGACGATTTGCCCATTCTGTAAAAAGTAGGCTTTCTTGTGGCAACATCTCAACGTTAAAAGTCCCCAAACGTTGAATCTTTCTTTTTTTTTTTTTTATAAAAGCTTTATTTCACTAAATATTGTGAACATGAATCATTATATATTTTAGTAGAATATTTGCAAATAACTGATAATTAGCACTGGATAGCAGTCAAGTTGACACGACTTGAAAATCGGTAGAGTCTAAGTAAAGTTATCTTTCAGTTGCCATTGAAATGTTCTTAATAGTCCACCCGTAAAATGTACCGTACAGAATAGCAAACAGCAGACATTATTGACTGAGGAGAACAAAATGGCTGCACCAAGAGGCTGAGATCCAGCACAAGAAAGAAAAGATAATAAATATAAATAAAGGAAGAGGGGGGTGAGCATAATCTTTAATATAGAGGGGGCATAAGGAATGAAAAACCAAAAGAAAAAAAACATGACAAGGCTGTGTTAAGTAAATAATATATTCTAATAAAAGAAATTGATACTGTAGGTCTGGGTATCCTTGCTCATAAGCATGGAAGCTAGCTAAAATGTCTTACAGCAATACTTCATGCACCTTGACCACTTCCCATCAGCCCGTCCTCTGGGGAGGGAAAGTTGGTTAGCGCGCAATCCTTTAGATTTAACACTAAACCCATTGTACAGCGCTGCAGAATTTGTTGGCGTTTTATAAATAATTATAATAATAATATGTGTTTTTATGCATGAGGATTATGAGCTATTGAAAATGTGTATAATAAATAGCCAACTACAACAAATAGTTCCACTAGCCGGATGTTGTAATTGTACGATCTGTCTCACTGTAACCCTTACAGCCATCTGCAGATCCTGCGTCGTCAGTGGGCACTTCTGCTGTCAATGCTGGGCCGATCATATCAGACGTGACAGAGTCTACACCCACTAACACAGGAATTGCACCAGCCACAGCAGATGGAGAAAGGTAATGACATAATCCAGGATGGGATTGTATTTGGACAAAGTCTTTAAAACAAGGAACACTATAACGATAGGAATCCCTAACACTCTGGTGTGCTAATTGCAGATTAGTTTTAGGCCCCCATTTTCATTAAAAACCTGGAGGGGGGAGGGTCTTTTTTGCAGACTCCCTCGGCACTGCTGTCTGTTGCACTTCCCGCAAAGCCATTCTGTTATCTTGCATATTGTCCAATTCAATGCTCTTTAGGGAGGAGTGTTGGGGGCTTATGCGCATGCACGTCAAACACTGTGTGCATCAAAATGCTTCTCATAGTAAAGCACTGAATTCACTGCTTTCTTATGAGCTGCAACATCACGTGACCTAGTTTTACGTGATTGTTGCAGTGGAAGTGCCTCTAGTGGCTGTCAAGATCACAGCCACTACAAGTTGATTTATCCCTTTACATTGCAGTTTCTAAAAACAAAAAGCAACTGCAATGTTTAACATTGCAGGGTTAAAATGACAGGACCTCTGTCCCAGACCACTTCATTGAGTTGAAGTGGTCTGGGTGTTTTTGGTGGTCATTTTAAAAGGCTCTAATTTAATTATAGGCACATCATAATTTATCATTATTGAAGCAGTTTTGGTGTCTAGATAATCACACCTCCCTGCATGTGACTTGCACAGCCTTCCTAAACACTTCCTGTAAAGATTCAGCTAATGTTTATACTTCCTTCATTGCAAATTCTATTTAATTTAAAATGTATTATCCCCTGCACTGTTGAAAGCTTGCTAGACCCCACAGAAGCATTCTGTGAATGATTAAAGTTCACTTTAAAAAGCAGGCAATAAGAACTTTTAAAGTAAGTTACATCTAATTGAAAGTAAAACCATTTTTTTATGCATGGTGTGTGAGTCACTAGGACTGCATAGACAGAAACAAAAGGGATTTAACTCCCACTAAATTGCAGAGATTTGAACAGTGAGACTGCAGGATCATGATCTATATACTAAAACTGCTTCCCTCAGCTAAAGTTGTTTTGGTGACTATAGTGTCCCTTTAACATAGCCATTAGGTGGTTTCTGAATGCCTGATACCTCTGATACCCCTTAAAGGCGTTGAAGCAGCACTGTCACCTCCCTCCCCCCCATACAAATGTGTACTTTATAAATATTGAATCTTTACAAAATACTCATATTGACTCTATTGGAGTTTCACTAAAACTCCAACCTATTTAAGAGATATATTGAGGCAAAGTAGGGACTACAACTACTTTGTCTCAGTGTATTTCCAATGCCTGACAGTTCTAGACACTAAGGGAGTCTCCTGCCATCTTGAAATGTCAATCCCTAAATTCTGCAAAGTCCCAAGATGGCGACAGTGCCACTTTAAGAAGAGCAGGTTAATAAAAATGTTAGCAGAGTTCAATGTTTAGATTCTTGCTAAGCTTCTTCTACTTTATTATTTAAAGTGCAAAGTGTATTTATCACTTTTATGATGGGTCTGAGTAAAATTTGTAAAATTTTGATAATTAGCATGAAAAGTATATGTTTGTTGCTTTTTTTTTTCATGAAGGAGTAAATGCCTTCTACTGATTAAAGAAGAGCCCATTAGTCCAGGAATGAAGGGATCCACGGAGGCGGATATGTCTTTGAGCAATTGCGGTGCTTGCTCAGATCCTCCTGTCCTTCCAGTTGCAATGGTCCAGTCTATATTGGAAGGGAAGGAAAGCTGCAATACCCCACAGCCCTCTGGGTCACAGCAATTGGAGGGACAAGGGCAAAGGAACCCAATGGAAAGGTGAGTAGAAGGATCTGAAGGTGAGAGTCACTACTTTAACAAATACGTCAGACTTTTAATGACCATATTCTGTCTACATTTGTTCATCTTCTCAGGCCTGAGCTCTCGGATACTTTGGATAGCACTGATGTCAGTTTGGAGGGTCTCCAGTTGCTATTGAGAAGTCAACATTACAATTTGGACTCTGCTGCTGTTCTGGATGTGAGTATTCTATCTGCATTAAAATGACTTATAGGTTTATTCTCTAAGTCCTGAGATGCGTTGAGTGAAACCGAGATTCGATTCATCATCAAAATGTAAGCGTTATTATCATGGACATTCCTACAGTCTGACTGTGCTGCTTGGTAGGTGTATGTCCTCAACAATTAACACTTTCTGTAGCTTGTATCAGGACAAATGGACCTGATCTGAGGTGGACGTGTGGAAGACTAACACATGATGTGGAAACATTTTCTACAGAAAGGGAAGTAGCTACATGAAAGAGACTTCCAGTGGAAGGGGTAATAAATAACAACTGAAAGGACTAAATACCCATAAAGCACCTGGCACCATCCTAAAAAAGTAGTCAAACAATGCCTCTGACCTGGTTCCCTCTCCAGATATAACTAAAGCCCCATAATAGAATACCAATTTTGTCTGTATTTTGATGGAATTCTCAGTCAATAAATAGAATGAATTTAGATGTAGGAATTTGCACTTTTTTGATATATTGGATGTGGGAACTGAAGCAGAACCCAGAGGATGCAAGTAAGTGTCAAACAGTTTGAAAGCAGTTACCTTATTGTGGGGTGGAGTCAGAAGACTCCTGGCACTATAACGACTTCAGCATCCTGTTTGGAGTTATGGTTCTTATAAACAAAGTAAAAAAAAAAAAATCAAGCGGTACCATTGTGATTAAAATTGTGTAAATGTAATTGCATTTTATGTAATTGTGAATGCAATTTTTTTTAGATATAATCAATACAAACCATGAAGATGGTTTCATCTTTTATTTATTAATATTGTTTTAGGTGTTCAGTGCTGGTCTATGTGTTAGTGAGTGGAACCTTCCAACGATGGACACGAGCCTATCACCGGTAAGAACATATCCAGTACTGTGTCTGTTTCACATAAACACTTGTAGATGCATGGTATAGCCATTTTTAAAATTCTACAATTAACAAATAACATTTGAAGAGCAAATGTAAGGCAAACATAGCTATAGTCACTGCCTGCTTATTTTGGTCTGAATTTTGTCATTTGGATTTTGCTGGAGTTATGAAATTATTCCTGTTACTTACAGATGTTTTAACTAAACAGTGAATTGAAAACTGAAATTTAAAATTCAGACTAAAATAGCCATGGTGTGACTATACTTGAGCAGGAGAAATTTTCCAAATCAGTTATTTAGGAAATACATTTTGCAGATGGTCATTCACTAAAATTCTCATTTTAGTTATTAACTACCGTAATGTGGAGGCGGATTTAATGATAATTCAAATTATAATTTATGCCTGCTCACCTCTTAGTTCATCTCTGAGAAGGACTTGCACAGGACCAGACCTATAGTGGACTGAACGGCAGTCAGGTTTATGTGGCCAGGGTCATCTCCCCTCTCCCCCCCTTCCATAAAAAAAAAATACAGCTGTATGTTTGAAACTATATTGATTGATTTAAATAAATAAATAAATACTTGTTACTCTCGCAAGCTAAAGTGATTTTGGTGCTTAGAATGACACTTTCATATAGTATAGGTACTATCATTAGTATACACAAGATGTAGTTTCTACATTATCATTGCCTTTTTTTGTTTTCTTTTGTTTTGCAGCAACTTCCAGGAGATTTGGAGAAGAATGTAGCTGAGTTGCCCTCAAAGTGCCTTAATCCATCGTTCAGCTCCTCCTGCCAAGGTAGCCAGATAGAGGAGATAAACGGCAAGTGCGCTAATTTTCAATTGCCAGTTACTCTCCAAATTGTGAATAATTATTATATTTGGACAATATTTCACTTATCATACTGCTAAGATACATTTAAATTGTCCAAATTACTATAATAAGGGCAAGGCAGTCTCTGTGTGCGAAATATAGAAGTAACATCTCCCAGTGTCATCATTTAATGTTAAAGTTGTAACTTGTTGATGTAAAAGAATCAACCTATCACTGTAACACTTATTTAAGACTAATTGTGACTGTCACTGTCATAAATGGCTTTGAATACATAAAAAGTATGGTTTGTGCATGGAATCAATGTGAATGCGTTGAGAATGTATCCCTGTGTGCATATCTCGAGGGCTGCACCGTTCCTGTGGAACTTGCTTCCCTCCTCCGTTAGATGCTCACCCAGTCTCCACTCCTTCAAAAAAATGTTAAAAACCCACTTCTTCATAAAAGCATATCAATTAAACTGTTAATAGCTCCTGACTGATTCCTCTCTTGCAACTGTCACTAGTCTGATAATTCTTTAGCTTTTTGTGTCATTTTACCCCACTCCCTCTAGCATGTAAGCTCATTGAGCAGGGCCCTCAACCCCTCTGTTCCTCTGTGTCCAACTTGTCTGGTTACAACTACATGTCTGTTTGTCCACCCATTGTAAAGCACTGCGGAATTTGATGGCGCTATATAAATAACATAATAATAATAATATCCCTGCGTATTGTGTGTGCATCAATGTGTATCAGAGCTTCTGTGTGCAGACTGTCAGTAGATGTCATTGCTCTTGTATGTGCATAATGCGTTGCTCTTTGGCAGATCCTTCTAGATAATACTGGCTCTTGTAAGGTTATGGTTAGCGTATGACCACATAATACCCATCTGAATCCAGGATAGGCTTTACGGTGAAGAACAAAAGACAGATCATTTTCCTCTTTCTGTTGTCCGTGTATAATATGGTGTAACTTTGGTCAAACTGGAGCATTGTTCCCATGTCATCTTGTAAAGAAAATGCTCATTCCTTTCAGTAATAATTTAAAAACCAGTTTAACATGTCTAACTGCCTTCATATCAGTTAGCTAATCAACATTAGTAATCACTGTCAAGGTTAATTACTAAAGTATAATTGTTGGTAGGTCAAAGGGACTTTCAAAGGCTAGTTTATTATTTGAAATTCACTTTGAAATGACATCAAAAGTTATTCGCTAATTATTGCATTTTGGCATATTAAAACTGAATGGCTACATTCAGGCTAAAGTAATCAAACTGTAATCATAGCTGATTTGCTTGATTTTCCAGATCAACTAGTTTAGCCTGAGTTTTGCTTATTTCCACAACAGCCACTGTGACACCATGCCACTATACAGTATTGGAATCGCAGTAAAATTAAAGCATAGATTGATTGCATAATTCTCCCTAAATTTCTCCAAGGGTTTTACCTGCTTCCTCTGATTATTTTTTAATAGAATGAAGATATGGTTAATATCTCTCAGCTTAGAATAACACTTTCTGGTTAATATCATAGTTCCATGGAAAAAATAATGCAAAATTTGCCAGTATAAAATACTATTAACCTGGCTTTGTTCTGATCCTTACAAGGAATAAGGTTTAAATAAAAGTGGCAACATAACAGGTGTTCAGTTAGTTTAACGGTTCTTAAACTTATTTTTGGCAGTCTCTAATTATGAACATGGCATTAGCTTGGCAAACTACTTTTCAATTGTAAAGTTCCCTGAGTGACCTTTTATCAATTGTACTACAATTAATAGTAATACGTCCTTAATGCACATTTTGTGTACAGTTGAACAAGATCATTATACAGTTAAAAAAAAAATTCATTGACTGCTCTCCAGACTATTACTAGAGAGTAAAATGTTATTTTGGGCCTGGTTTATTAAATTCACATTTTGAAAGAAACGTTGAGTTCACAAAATGTAAAAGTAGATTTGTCAAGTTGTTTCTTGTTTTTTTTTTTTTTTTTGATGAATAAAAATAAATATCCACAGTGACTAAAAACACCTTAAAAAAACAAACAAAAAAACAAGTGCATGCCCCAACAAATTGAGTTGTGTACCTCTATAATAACGCATTGTTTTGTAATCTGTTGACTACTGCCGTCACTGGTCCTTCACCAACATATGTGACATATTAACTATCTTTTTGTAACCCTTTTGATTTAGGAAAAGATTCAGACCTTGAACATTCTGCGTCTTTCCTGTCTGAAGACATTGTGAATCTTACTGGTTCCTCCAGTCTCTTTGCTTCTGATGACGGTGTGGTTTCTTACCTCTCCACGGGGGTCATTCCCGGAGATGCCTCCCTGAGCCTGCAACCTACAGAGGAGAGGGACGAGTGATATATATTTATATAGAGGCTGCCTACTGTAAATGCAGTGCATACAGTGACTTCACATAGGGTGCTGCATGTTTGAAGGGTGAAAATGAACCTCCTGCACTGTATGGTTATATATAGCCTCTTGGAATAGACAGAGCTAGGTGTACCCCATTAATTAATTGGGCAGGGTATCAGAGGTAGGAAAATAGTCAGAACGTAATATTTACACAAGACGGTACTTTCTTTTATAAGTTATATTATCAAAATGTTGATTTGACGTGTGTTTATACAGAACTCCTATATATTGCAGAATGTTCATTTTCAACTGGGGAGTGGGATAACGAGGAGATTATTCACTGAACCGTGTTTTAGCGATTAAACTTCTTTGTGTGTTTACAGAGCACACGCAAAACTGAATGTATGAAAAGAATGGGATTCTGGGACTGCGCAGGTCAGTGTTTAAGCACCAGAGGCCTGTAAAGTTTTGCACATGCGTCATATGTTTCCCTGTCCCCCCCCAAAAAAGAGAATTCATTCTGTACAGACAGCTCATTTTGTGTTCTCATACCGATACACGAGTCACCTCTCCTCCTTTTTCCTTTTGTGGTGATGAATCGCAGAGCTGGCACTGAATGTAAGAATTATATGCTGTGTGTCGTTGAGGATTCTGGGAAAATGCTGGGGGTTTTTTTTGTATTTTTTTTCTTGAAACCAAAGTCAGATACAATTTTTAATTAACAAAGTTGAGCTTTGTTATTTGAGATAGATTTATACACACACACATATTTACATATATATTTAGCTATATGCACATATGTCTTATAGAAGTACATTTATAAATACATAGACACAAACGTACCCAAGACATTAATAGAGATATAAGCAAAAGCATAGTATTTGTATTTAGCATTTGTAAAATTATTAGCCTGTTGAGAACTTTAATTTATTGCAGTATTAAAGTATTTTAATCTCTTTTCCAAGTAACAGTGTATTTTAGTGACATTATAAAACATTTATCTTACATGCCAGATTATGCAGTATGGATTTAAGGGGTTGGCAGGCCACTTCTGTTCACCCACTATCTAGTTCCAGGGGCACATAAGATCATTGGTCCATTTTGGGTTCTTGTTTGGTCTTTGTTTTTATTTTATTTTTATTTAATTTTTACAAATCAAACAAGGGTACTCTTATAATAATTTGATTCCATGGATGGATATATTAGCATTAAAATCAACTGCAAAATTCACATCATGGCTCAGATATAAGTCTATAAATGAAGCCAGTTGAAATAAATAAGCCCACATTGGGTAATGTATAACAATTGTAAGATTGCTATACATGTACTACTATTAACTGCAAATGTGGTAGTACAATTTGTCCCATTGCATAGAGATGCTTTATATTTCTGAACCTTGTTAACTTATGACTGAATTTACACCCCAGACTTTGAATTACCTTTACCGGCACTGAGGCAAGGATATGTTATAACTAAAGTCAAAAGTTTTTATTTTTTTTGAAAATCTGTTTATTGAAGAAAAGAGAGGGTTACAGAAAGAATTCGTCTCGCAGGCCTACTTAGAAGACAAGGGTATTATAGCGATATTTCCATATTTTGAGTCACATTTTTTTGTGCCCACATTACCAAGTCTCCTGACAGGATTTAATTACAGCGATAAGTTACGTAACTAACAGTAGGCGTACATAGGATAACAGAAAGGTAAAGTATGTAGAGTGACAACCGCCGTTGTTTTGGCGTACGTACATATGTATAGTATGTAACATCCTTATTGCTAGTAAGCGGTCTTTTAACATAAAGCGTGGCTCTAAGTCGGGTGCATTCATAAGACACAGTATACCTTGTAGCAGGAGTGCCTAATAATAGGCTGGACATAGTTATCTAGCTCCTGGCATGAAAGAAGCGTAGGTGCTTTGGTCTTAAGGTTAGGCTAGGTTATCCTATGGGTGTGTTCCCATGTCCCGCAGTTCGATGTACCGATAATAGTGCCAGTATTATGTATTCCTTTTTTGGTTTTCTTGACATTATAGTCACCAGAACAATTACAGCTTAATGTAGTTGTTCTGGTGAGTATAGACTATCCCTGTAGGCATTTTCAAATACACACTACCTTTTCAGAGAAAAAGTGATAACATTGCCCCCTAGGGACACCTCCAGTGGCTACTCCTCAGAATGCCACTGAAGGTGCTTCCTGGGGAAGTGCTGCACAGTGTGCATCACTGCCATTCAGTGTATCCACCCTATGCATGAGGACACTAAACTTTACTCAGAGAGTTGCATTGATTCAATGAATCTCTATGAGGAAGTGCTGATTGGCCAAGCTGGGGTTTGGAAACTCCAGTCCCACCTCTTGCCGATTTCATCCTATAGGAAATCTTGGTATTGGCTGAAATCATACCTTCTGATGATGTCAGCAAGGAGACGGAACGGGGCACGGCCACCTCCGGCAGACCCGTGCGGCGCTGGAAATAAGATAAGTTATATTACCTTTTAATATACAAGCCACCTAAATGATGGATTTAACACTAAAGAATCAGGAATACATGTTTGCGTTCCTGACCCTATAGTGTTCCTTTAATTTTAGGCTATAAGTTGTGTTTTATTAGAATATATCCTTTCACATTATCATTTTTAACGTAATTCTTACTTTATCTCATGGTCTCCTTTTTCTGGAATCATTGTTAGTTGACTGTGCTGCTTGGCAAAGGTCTGCCTGAAGCAGTGAGTAATGAAATTAAAGGGACATATGCACTGAAATTTAATAAACATGTTGATCTTTTTCCTGAAATTTGACCCAAGAAGCAGAAGCCCACAATGTTAAATAGTCTCTAAATGTACTTGATGACAAAATTTCATAAAAAATATATTTATTTTTAATGTTAGAATGTTCTTTACTTAGATTACATAATATTTCCCCTCCATAAAATTCAGATAAATGACCATAAACTTACTGGTAATCCAATCTCTGCTGGGCAGTAACGATTCCCTTAATGAGATCATACTGGCTGATATTCGTTCAATTTACATACTTCTAATAGAGGAGTTCTGGACACCTGTCAATCGCTGCACTCAATACAATGCTTCTCAAAAGCATTTCTATGCTAAAGGTGAAGACTTGCAGTTATAGAAAAAAATGCAAAATGAATTGCTTCCCTTAGTAAAAATTGTAAACCGTTTTTCACAAACAGAAGTGCTTACATTTGTCAGACTGTATGTTTAGGAACAGCGTCTATGCACCCAAACTACTACAATAAGATGCAGTGGTTGTGGTACTTAGAGACTCGCTTTTAATGAAAACCATTAAAAATAAATAGACAGATGGATAAAAGGTGCAACATATAGGCACAAATTAATATCTGTTTTAGATTCAAAAATCTTTAACCCCTTAAGGACCAAACTTCTGGAATAAAAGGGAATCATGACATGTCACACATGTCATGTGTCCTTAAGGGGTTAAAACAACAGATCTGTATAAAATGAAATTTATTTCAGAAACTGAATGGTCAAAGGAAAATAAGTGAATTTTTAAGATGAATCTCAGTTAAAGGAGACTACACAGTGCCACCATCTTTGCATTTCTAAGATGATAGCGTCCATAAATTCCATCTTTGGCCTTTGCTTGGGCGTGAGCGTCAAATGACGTTCATGCCCAGGCTTCCACTGAACATGTATTGACTCTCATGATTTCACAAGAGTCAACGTAGAGGATTGTCAACACATAGGATCCTTGACGTAAGACTTCCCGAAAGTAATGCGACACTGGGAGGAGGTGAGTACAGGCTCACCAGCCAATGTCAAAGACTTGACTAAAACTCCACCCGTTGTCAACTTTTGTCAACCTGCAGGTTATACATAAAGAAAAGTAATCAAAAACAGTGCAGCAGAAGCATTCATATTTGACATACCCATGGGGGGGAAAATAACAGAGACACTTTAAACAAATATAGAAAATATAACAATTGGGATCACAATCCAATTTAGTCCTGGCACAGCGAGGGCACATACCTGATTGAAGGTGGATAAAAACAGGGGGAATAAACCAAAGTGCTGTGTTCTGAAAAGTTTGACAATCACTGTAGAACCAGCAAACAAGCACCCTGTTTCAGAACATAATACTTTTTGATTTATCTCCAACACTATCCTCCTTCACGTCCTGTGTTCAATAAGACAAAAGTGGTCGAGCCTGTAACAGGGAGTCAAGATGTCTAGAATAGTCTAGAATAGAGGTAAATAGGCAGTGTTGAATTTTACATTTTATTTTTCATACTTCACAAATGCATGTTTGTTAAATATTGAGGATAAGTAAATAAAGCATTAGAAATCTTGGAAGTGATAGTTACCCTTTACAGAGACACTGTAGGCACTATAACGGCCTCATCTCATTGAAATGGTCTGCATCACTGGCCTTCTACTTGGCATTAAAGCATTTTTATTTTTTTTTAATGCTAAATTTGAGTCCCCAGCACCGTAACCCTCTGTGTTCGGACTAATTAGGAAGCAAAGTAACCAGCTGTCCCATATCAGATGATTGTTCCCTTTTTGAGGCCTTTGGACCTTTGGAGACTATGTGTTCTTATGAATGTTTTCCTAATGCTTACTACTTGTTTATATTGAATTGTTACATAGATTTAAACACAACACAAATCATAGGAATTGTTAACTGAAATAATGCCAACGTAACTTGCCACGTTGCAGCCTGTCAAGTAACCATACTATTGAAAATGAAAAATATTTGAAAAACTGAATAAAAACTTTTTCAAATGAGAAAAAAAAAATTAGATTGTGAGCTCTTGTGGGCAGAGTGGGGTAGTGCCATTTTGCTATACAAATTCAGTCCTTTACTGGTCACTTCTCAAACGTTAATACATTTTCCATCATTATTATTAAGTAAAGATTTTATTAAAACACAATGAATGTAAAACAGCTTGTACTTATGATTATTAATGTACAATGTTTACCAAGGCTCTGAACGAGTCCCTCTGGCAATCTCTCCTCTGTGAACTGCAACTCCAATCATGCTGAGTTCTCTGAGATTCTGTCTAAAACATGTCTTAATCTGCAAGAGCTGGAGGTGTTCTCTTGAAGGGTTTTAGCTTTCTGAGTGTCAGAGATCTATATTTATGCCATATAAATCACGTGAAGGATTTATGCCCACAGTCCTCTAATTAAACAACATGCTTTTATAGGAAGGTCATTATGTGTATTAGACTAAAGAATACTTTTCGAACATCTATCACGAAGCCTACCACATGGCCACAGTAGAATGGTAGAATTTGTTTGTGTTCAAACAGATAACAATGTTCAGGGTGACTGTACAGCTTTGAGGTGAAGTGCTGTAAAAACAATTTCAAATTGTTGAATAATTAATCACAACAAATCTAGTTCACAGGCATCGGCAGTGTGGATTAATCCTTCACTGCTTTATTATATAAAGACACATTATATCTTACTACAATTGTTACATTGTAACTCCCCCTTCCCAGGCCCTGTAGATCAGCTATACACAATCAGAGAATTAGACCATCCTTTAACCTTGCATGTATTGACTGACAAATATATATATAACCCTTAACTGTGCTTTAAAACTATATATAGGCCATTGTAACCCAAAAATGCAAACACCCCTTGACTAGAAGCTATTTATGCACTGTGTGTGACATTGCCTGCTTGTTAAAGGCCATGTAGCAAAAAAGGGACTGCTCCCCTGGTTCCCACACTGTACCAGTGACGGAGAACTTCTCCAGATAGGTGCTCCAGAACAAGGGGCTGGCATGTCCTAATCTATATTTTCAATGCAAAAGAAGGTCCAGGCAATCAAAAATCTTTTTTTTGTATGTGTGCAGACGTTATTAGGAACTGCAGGTTGGCTGAAACGTTGTCACCAGCAGTTCCTAAATTTTTGGAGTACCTGGATTTTCATCCATTTTACTTGTTAGAGGCCATCCATCTTTGTTCTACATCTTAATAGATGTCTAAGTCAGGCATCTTAAAACCTGAAATTTGCTGAGAGTTGCAATGGAATTAAATTTATTTCTCAATTTTTGTAAATAGACCAGTCAACATTTTAATTATTACAGATATGCCATAACTATCTGACAACTTAAAATGCATTATTACTATGGCTTTACACACAATGTGACTGGACTTGGCTGCCATTAATACACAGTGGTTATGGTAGTATTTACATAGCTACGTTACCCTATAATACGCTGGCTGCCTGCAACTGTTTATGACTCTATTAGGTGGATCATAACTGCCTGACATGTTCATATACATTGTAACTTTGCCTGACTTCATAATACACACAGATATGTTTGCTCAACTTGAATCTGATGCACTGATGAGACATATTTGCACTATGCTGTAAATTTGTATAGTTTTACAAATACCCCAAATTCAATAAAACATTTTTTTTCTCACCGATTTTGTCTGTGTCACCTTCTTTTCTAGCATTTAGTTTCCACCATTGACGGTTATAGTTATATAGACTGTAAGCTTGTTTGAGCAGGGACCTCTTCAACCTATCGTTCCTGTAAGTTTTCTTGTAGTTGTTCTATTTATAATTAAATCCCCCGACTCATAATATTGTAAAGTGCTATGGAATCTGTTGGCGCTATATAAATGGCGATGTTAATAATAATAATGTATTCAGGGCCGGATTAAAATAGGGGCTGATGGAGCTGCAGCTCCAGGCCCATACCCATGGAATAGGCCCATTTAAAAAAAAAAAAAAAAAATGACAATTTTTTTTTTGTTTACACACTACTCTTAGATTTGCCACCTGCCTGATATTTTAAGGCACAGCCAGTATTTGAGGCTGCCTGGCCGTGCCAATACCGGCAATACAAATGCAAATATTTTACTCAGTATAAACGGAGATTACTCTGCAATACCCGCACCGGCCAGTAGGGGTCACTGTGTATGGAGAGAGGCAGGGATAGGAAGTTACAGCATCTGCCTCTCTCTAATCACTGATGGGCAGGGGAGCAGCTACACAGCACAGAGAGTCCAAACAGCAGCTCCCAGCCTGCAGAGACAGACTACAGCCCAGGTATGTGAAGGAGGGGTGGGGGAGGCAGCAGCGAGACATAGGGACACTGAGACACATGGGGACACTGAGACACTAGGGGACACTGGGAGACGTGGGGACACAGACACTTGTGGACACTGGGAAACATGGGGAAACTGAACCACTAGGGCACACTGTGAGACATGAGGATGCTGAGACACATGGGGACACTGTGAGACATAGGTAGACACATTGGGACACAGAGACACTAGGGACACAGTGTCTCCATGTCTCCCAGTTTCCCCATGTCTCCCTGCCAGTGTCCCTAGTGTCTCAGTGTCCCCATGTCTCCCAGTGTCTGTGTCCCTATGTCTATGTGTCCCTAGTGTCCCCATGTCTCCCAGTGTCCCCAAATGTCTCAGTGTCCCCATGTCTCCCAGTGCCCCATGTCTATGTCCCAATGTCTCCCAGTGTCCCCAAGTGTCTGTGTCCCCATACCTCTCAGCCAGTGTCCCTAGTGCCTCAGTGTCTCCATGTCTCTCAGTGTCCCCAGACTCCCAGTGTTTGTGTTCCCATGTCTCTCAGTGTCCCTAGTGTCTTAGTTTCCCCAAATGTCTGTGTCCCCATGTCTCCCAGTGTCTGTGTCCCCATGTCTCTGTCTCCTTAGTTTCTGTGACCCCATTTCTCTTAGTGTCCCCATGTCTCCCAGTGTCCCCATGTCTTTATCCACAAGTGCCCCCATGTCTCCCAGTGTCCCCAAGTGTCTCAGAGCCCCCATGTCTCCCAGTGTCCCCAAATGTCTCAGTGTCCACGAGTCTCTCAGTGTCCCCATGTCTCACTGTGTCCTCATGTCTCTCAGTGTCCCCTAGTATCCTAGTGACACGGGACACACTGAGACATGGGGACACTGGGAGAAATGGGGACACAGACAATGGGAGACTAGGGGACTGGGCGACATGTGGACACTGATGCCAGGCTGGCCTTCCAATTCTTTGGACAGACATGCCCCCTTTTTGGGCATTTTCGCCCCTTTTGGCAGTTCTGGTCACTTGATTCGCATCAGTGGCACACCCTTTTACCCTGCCCATTGACTTCCTGCTTCACTGGACACTGCTTTTAGGGGGTATGGATTTACTTGAAAAATGAAAGCATAAATTAGATAAAGAGATTAGCATAGAGTATGTGTTTTCTTATAGCTTCATTCTTTGAGTTTCCCTCCAACACCAACTCCATCAGATACATGACGCTTGAGAGGTATGACTGTTTTAGTGGTTTTGGTCGATAAAATTCTGTAGTTAGGCCCCATCATAATTGTCAGCACCAGGCCCACCGGGCTCTTAATCTGGCAGTGTATTTCTACGCACTGCACACAGCTATAGCCCGATGTCATGTTTATGGATTAGGCCCTTAAATCCTGCACTGTATCATTCTAAATCTGACATATTAAATTGTATTAATATACAAAATAAGCCCTGCGTTCAAACTCCCACTACAGCAACGACCAAAGTACACATCAGCCCCAATACATACAATAAAAAACAAAGAAAAAAGTTACTTGCGCACCATCCCAAATCCCTACGTACATTTAAATAACTGGAGGCTTTTAGTATCACCCAGTGGCCACATGAGTGTAAGCTCACTTGCCAAGGCAAACCTCTTAGGTGAGCCTACACTAACAATTCAACTTGCTTCTCTCAGCTTCAGGTAAGAATATCTCTAATGAGACAGAAAGAGGTATTATTCTTGGGACTCGGGATAGCATTTG
>CAKOES020000096.1:45929-56176 GCA_933207985.1 Pelobates cultripes
GTTTTTAATGTATGTATTGGGGCTGATGTGTACTATACTCATTGCTGCCTCCCAGGAGTAATGAGCGATTGAGCGTAGTACTTATTTTGTATGTTTGTATTTGCTTTTGTATCGCACAGCCATGTTACACTGCTGCCTCAAATCCCATGTGTCCTCTATTAAGGGTTAAAAAGTATGTAGATGTTTAGAAAAATATAATTATAATTTGGTAAGAATCAGTTGTGAATGGAATGTAAAGTTTGACTAA
This sequence comes from Pelobates cultripes, assembly GCA_933207985.1. Taxonomy (NCBI): domain Eukaryota; kingdom Metazoa; phylum Chordata; class Amphibia; order Anura; family Pelobatidae; genus Pelobates; species Pelobates cultripes. The sequence goes on from CAKOES020000096.1 coordinate 46,177, forward strand.
ATCTTACTGCAAAATCTAATCACCAGGTTCTTACTACTACTATGGGAAACTATGGGATACTAGAGGAGCTGTTGTGTCGTGGGAGGCAGGTTATCAAGGGAGATAAGTATGTGTCAAGTACACTAGTTCAGTTTAACCACAAGACATAGAATACATCACAAAATAGTGTTGTGTGTAATAACCATGAACAAGCTAGGGGTTTTATTGTACCACTGTGTGCAATTATATACCCAAAGAGGTTAGACAATGATTACAAATGTGGAGACTTGGGTGCAGTTACTCTATACTGAGTGACTCCAGGGGTACAGGGAAATTAATCATTGCCTAGTAGTTGTATCATATTGCTGATAGCTAACGGGACTGATAGTAATGTGGCATGTATTAAAGGGACACCATGTATTCATCCAGTGCCTGATTGCGGCCCTTTCTGAAAAAGACAAGGTAAGGTGATGGATCAGAGAATATGCATGGAGCAGAGGAGTATTTAGGGTTGGGCAGAGGGTTATAGTTGTCTCCAGACACTGGTCTAATGGGGTACCCAATGGAACCACATTCCTGCAAGGAGATCAAATAATCTCTCTGAATGGAACCGTGCCCCTTACTATAAGGAAAGGGCATGCGATCTGCAATTATAGATCACTTCCTAAGTTCTTTCATAGTCTTGGCATGAATGAAGCATTCAGAAGCACCAGAAGAGAAGGAGATTGTACAGTGATCTAGACCCACCAGTGCAAAACATAAGATAAGCTCACCAGACCACAAGGGAGCAGGATTAAAGCCCTCATTAAACCACGAAGGAGCCATCTCACTCTCTCTGAAAGGTAAGAATGCGGTAGGTAAACAAATTAATTTTTAATTACTAATGAAATGGGTTGAGGAGCAGTTTTAAAATTGGCTCACATGACACTTGCGCAACTTTTTGTCCCTGCTTTGTCCACACAGATAACAGGAAATAGTTCTAAACATTCTAAAGACCCAGAGCACACTCTCTAGTCTACTTTCGATGTACTGCTCTATGCTAGTACTTACTAGAGAGAAAGACAAAATTAAATCGAGAAATACCATTTTCGTAGCATATGTAGGGCAGAGACAACCATTTTTGTAACACATTCCTGACTATTGTTTACCACCGTAGTTCCAGGTACTTAGTGCAATGCTTCCTGATATAGATGCTTGTGTAAAAATGTATAATTGTTAGGTATGCTAGAGAATGATTGACAGAGCTTTGGAACTCTGACATATCTCTTTTATTCTGAGCACAGTCTAGTCATCTGCAACAATAACATGCAAAGTAAGATTCAGTCTTGTATGTATGCCGTAATAAATACAAGTATTTTCTATCAGAATATTTTAAAGTCCTAGTGGCTTATGTGCCTGTTTTATTGGTCGTCTGTAATATTTGTTAGGAGTTAAGGGCATTTCTTTGTTTTATAAAATTTGGCCATTTTCTTTAAGTTGGCCCCTGAACTGTAAATTCACATAATTTGTCAAGACCACAAGGTTTTTCATGATGTATACAAGACGAGGCATTGATTGCTGTTGGGCACTCAAAGAAATTCAGTGGCCCCAAAAATGATATCCTCTTTCCTATAGTAATATGAAAGTGGTAGTCTTTTTTTGGGCTCCAGTGGGATGAGTCTTCTGTGAAATGAGCAGCAGTGTATGATGCTAGGTGGTGTTGTGGTCGTGACCTAAATATGAATATTAATCTCTTAATACATAATAATTAAGCAATACGGAACAACATTAATATTTTTATAATTCATGGTATTATGGTCGAATATGTGGATAGAAAATACACAAAACGTTGTAATATTAAATGTATATTTAATATAACTATAACAAATAAACAGATGCTAGCAGAATGTCAATTTACTACAATTATGATACAATACAAATATAACTATAACAAATAAACAGATGCTAGCAGAATGTCAATTTACTACAATTATGATACAATACAAAACTACAACATATTACTTACAAAAGGTTGCTAAATGTTACACAAAAGGCTATTACAATTGCTAAATGTTACAATGGATTCATTTACTTACAAGGCCCCAGCCCTTTGGCTGGGGTTAAGTCAGAGCTGGTACTACATCTTAGGTTCAGTCAGTTACAGGCAAAGGGACAGAGTTTTCTCCTCCATCTGGTTTTATTCAGTGTAAGTAGGCTGGCCTGTGATGTCACTGCCAGAAGCACATGTCTTCCTACACACTCCACCTAGTGGTGCCCCCAAAGCATTACACTAAATATGCTTTCTTTATGATGTAAAGTAATTAATTAATAAATACCATTACAAACCACCCTTTGACTTATGTCATAAAACAAGCATTTATAAAACCAGTAAATTGTGAATCTTCCCCATTTTAACACTACCTGCCCTACAACAAAACCCACCTTTTGAAGAACGATACCCATTTACCCGTTAATTATTACCCATTAACATTTTATTGCTTATATAAATGTTCACCATTGAGCACATGCATTACCAGTTGGGAAGTAGGCACATACCCACCCTTATAATAACGAACAACTCAAACCATGTTTTATTAGATTAACCAATGATATTGTGTTCATGTGAGGATGTGTTTTGGAGCTTAATATAGTATTAGACACCACAAACTCATAACACCTATGAATCATGGCACAGACCGACTCGATTTCTGTAGCCTCTGGCTGGTCTGTGTGCCTGGAATGTTCACAAACATTAGTCCTGGAAACTGGATACTCTATTCTTCGACAGTCTCATAGAACATACGCATGGAGACAGGGATGAATGAAACAGTTCATGTGATCAAGGACTTTTGTGTGTTTGTGGTCACATTGTTTTGTTTTTTCTTTCTTTATTCCATTAACCACCTTGACGTAACAGTTTCCTGCTCCTGATGCATTTTGTTCCGACTCTCACCACTCTTAGCTGCAATATTTTTTCTCCTTACAGCAACAGTTGAGCATAGTGTCCAGTGCTTCTTCTTCTTCTGCTTAAAATATCCTTGCTTGAAAGTTCTTGAATGAAAACACAGGCAATGACGAACACAAACATAAATAATAACTGTGCCAATCATCACAAGTACCATTTGATTGTGGTGTCTTAACCATATATTTTTTTTTTTCCTATGGCGTTTGGATAAATACCTACACACCTCTCTTCACATCCAGCACACTCCTGATTCACAGAGAAACACAATATCACTGCTGTATCTACCAATTTAACCCAAACACTCGTTATTACTGCTGCATTTACCAATTTAATCTAAACACTCGTTATCACTGCGGTATTTAACCAATTTAATCTAAACATTAGCCAAAACAATTACATTCCTATTTACCACCCTTCTATTTAAACATGTATAGATAACCCAAAATGCCTACTTTCTCTTATCCCTCTTATCATTCTTCCGTTTTTTTTTTTTTGAACTGCAACCACTCATGCACTTTACACAGACACAAATCAAGCACCTACTGGACAATGGGGTTCCCTCGTTAGAGCCCTCCCACCCCAGTTTGGTTTACACAAAAATACCCCCTGGTCCCTATGGGTCAATTCTCCCCTTTCCCAGGCAAGCATACATACATACATACAACAATAATACATAAGGGTTTCAATTGCAATACAATCACTAGAAATAAGAGAATAGTATGCACAAAATCATAGCATAGACATGTTAAATAGACAATAAAATAAAACATTCAATAGCTCATCAAAGGTCAACATTTAAACACTGGTCTCCATCTGATATTCTATCTGTGTTCCAATGTCCACCTCTGGTTTCTGCTACATCTGAAAAGGTTAGGAAACAGATCAGGATTACTTTCCTAGTCACTTATAGCGTATACTGCAAATATTTTACTTAGAATATATATATATATATATATATATATATATATATATATATATATACACACACAGACATGTAAACACATTCCTTCAGCTTTTCATTTTATAAACAATTTTTTTCAACAAGATAACTTTCTTAATTTTTTTTTTTTTTTACAAGGCTCTTAAAAAACAATAAGCTAATAGCTGCTTTCTGCATCTTCTCTGCAATTCAGGAAACACATTTCTAGCCAACCTAAACATGTTTAATAACTCTCCACCCTTTGGTTAAATTATAGAGGAGTGAACCACAACACCTCTTCCGCCTCTGAAAGGATATAGGTCAATATGTCTCAAAGTTCAACACTTCTGACAGCTATGAGTGACTCCCTATTAATTTCTAGCCTTTCCACGGACATGCTTGCACCTCGCGGCTAAGGGCCTGCACAACTAACTACCCTGTGATGGCAGTGGCTTTCCGCATGGGGGTGACCGCCCCTGCAAAATTATAGAGGAGCAAACATACAGCAGTCTCTTTTCCGACTCGATTAAAGGTTCTGTGCCAATATGTCTGCAATTTAACCAGTACACTCACGTATCACTTATTGTATATTTCCTGGTCTCTCAGGAATTTCTATTAAATAGCATATCCCCTTCCCAGGGCAATATACAACAAAAACTAGTCACCAAGGGTCTCTATGGTCATGATAGGCCACCCTACCACTAGTGTAATACGCCCTTTTTTTAAATATATTTCCTGGTCTCTCAGAGATTTTGCCTATCCCTTTCCCAGAGCAATATATATAAACAATTACAAATAAGTTACAAAACGCTACTTATAAGTAATACAGGGTTTCAAATAATAATACAGGATAGAACTGCACAACAACTATTGGGTATGCTCCCCCTTATCCGGACACGTTTAAATACCCCCTAGCTCAGGTTCCCCACCCGCTACTGTAACTAAAATCACAGCCCACGTTATGGAGGTTCACCCGCTAGGCAGATACACCCTAATTCAAAGCATGGAAATATTAAAATCAGTTATAGATGGCTTCTAAAATAATATAAATCTTAATCTGAGCCCCTACACTTACTTTGTTAAAAATGCTAACTTGTTAAAATATTCAGACTAAATAGGACAAAGGAATTATTTTACCATTTTTTCAGTTCATTTGTTACCAGTTCCTGCATATGTCCAGTAATTCCTTAGTCCTGGATAATAAAGCTGAAAAACACTCCACAAATTGATTAGCTTAGGCAATTACATTTACAAAACAATGCAGTTTATTTTTTCTCATACAGGCAAGACTACCCACCCCCAACAAGGACAAATTCTCCCCCAGCTGTAGCTGAAAAGCATGGTCACACAGCTGTTAGAAAGGTGGTCTCTCCTTCATGAGTCAAAATGTCAGGTATAGCATGGCATGTAATTTATCGCCGGAACCCACTTCCGGGTTCACGGCGCTCAGCCCCGCCCCTTTCTCTGACGCGGTCCCTCCACGATACTTAGGAGGACCGCGCCAGATTCAAAGGGCTGGATTATTCGCACAGGTGCTGCATGAAGATCAGCTGCTCTACTTCTGATCCTACCTGCTCCACTTCTATACCTCGGCTAGTAAACGGATTTCTACCTTCTCCACTTCTCGACCTCGGCTTGTAAACGGATTTCTACCTTCTCCACTCCTAGACCTCGGCTTGTAACTCTGAATTCTACCTTCTCCACTCCCAGACCTCGGCTTGTTAAAACGGACTTCCCCACTCTCCACTCCTAGTTCTCAGCTTGTTGAAACGGACTTCTAATTTCTCCTTCATTGGGTGAATTAACCCTTCCAGTGCCAGAACTGCCTTTAAGTTAAGTAATACTTTTACCAAACAAGTCAATTACTATTATTTATATTACACAGTATCTAAAACTCACTAAAGTGTCACTTTGTCTAATTATTCCTCTTACTCATAAGGGATTGCTACAAAGCCTAATTTTACCTACATGGATATTTAAAGGTACAGTGACCATAGTTTCATACCAATATAAAAGGAGGTGAACCTTATTGTTGTTGCAACCAAGAAATGCTGCAGTTGAGTTCCAATTAAAGAAATATTACAAAATAAGTATTACAGAATAATCCAGCCCTATTCAATGGAACCAGCAGATATTAACTCTCAAGTTTCTGCCCTAACCAATAGAGTGGATACGATTGCTCAAGGGTTACAGGAACTGCAAATTACAAATGAGAGAATATTAACCTATGTTAGAGACATTCAAGGTCATCTTCCTCATGCCGCTCTTCAATCGGCTGGTGATCCTGCTGTCTGTAATCCAGAAAAATTTCATGGAGATAGAACAAAGTACAGAGAGTTTTTGAATTCTTGCAAACTACTAATTGCTTTAAAACCTAGATCTTATCCCACCGAAAGATCCAAAGTCTGTTCAGTGATCTCTTTTTTAAGAGGTGAACCTATGGCATGGGCCCATTCCTTTTTGGAAAATGATGATCCCATATTGGATTCATTGGATGAGTTCTTTGAAGCTATGTCTTTATTATATGAAGATCCTTCTAAAACTACTACTGATGATTATCCTTCTACCAAAATAATAGGAATCCTCTCTTCTCTTCATGATGACATAAAGAATTTGAATCAGAAGGATCTTGAACTTCCCAAAACACCTATACTAACAAAAAAGGATGGTCTATTTTATTTTAAAAATAGAATTTATATTCCTCCCATTCTTAGGAATAAATTACTTAAGATGGTTCATGATTCCCCCCTAGCTGGACATCCTGGAATAAAGAAAACACTTGAACTAACTTCACGATATTATTGGTGGCCTCGCCAGGATAGAACCATTGCATTATATGTCAAAACATGTCCTATCTGTCAAAGGTCTAAACCAGAACATAATCAACCTTTTGGATTACTACTTAACTTACCTATTCCAGAAAAACCTTGGCAATCCATTTCTATGGATTTTATCGTTGATCTTCCACCTTCTCAACATTTCACCACTATTCTTGTCGTTGTGGATCGCTTCACAAAAATGTCCCATTTCATTTCTTTAAAAAAATTACCCTCCTCTGTAGAATTGTCTAAGGTCTTTATTGACAATATTGTGAAACTTCATGGTCTTCCTGAAGAAATTATTTCTGATAGGGGACACAATTTACCTCCAAATTCTGGAAAGAGATGTGTCTCTCCCTTCAAATTCAACGCAAACTCTCTTCCGCTTATCATCCCCAAACTAATGGGCAAACAGAAAGGGTTAACCAATGTTTGGAACAATATCTTCGATGTTATTGTTCATACCTCCAAGATGACTGGACCACATGGTTACCTATGGCCGAATTTTCTTACAATAATACCATTCATTCTAGTACGAAAATGACTCCTTTCTTCTCCAACTATGGTTTTCATCCGTCTTCATTCCCCATCCAAACCATTACTTCATCCAATCCTACTGTTACATCAAAAAATGAATTTATGTCTTCTCTATTTTTCAAATTACGGGAGAATCTTCAACTCGCCCAAAATAACCAGAAAAAGTTTTTTGACAATAATAGAAGAATTCCCCCTCCTTACAAGGTAGGGGATCTTGTCTGGCTCTCTTCAAGGAATATTACCACAAGCCGTCCTTCAAAGAAATTGAGCTCTCTTTTTCTTGGTCCCTTTCAAGTAATTACTATCATTAATGATAACGTTGTTAAACTAAAACTTCCTCCAAGTTTTAAACTTCATCCAGTATTCCATGTCTCCTTACTTAAACCACACATCCCTGATCCTTTTTATAGGGAAATAGTAACAACTCCTGAACCTATCATTGTCCAAGGTGAAGAAGAATATGAAATTCACAAAATTTTGGATTCTCGTGTCCACCGTGGCTCCTTACAATACCTTATCAGATGGAAAGGTTATGGAGTTGATGAAGACACTTGGGAAGATTCATCTAATGTACATGCTAGGAGGTTAGTTACTGCCTTTCACAAACGCTATCCCTCCAAACCGAAATAGTGCACCCAGAGGATGCCCCATGGGAAGGGGGTACTGTCAGGTATAGCATGGCATGTAATTTATCGCCGGAACCCACTTCCGGGTTCACGGCGCTCAGCCCCGCCCCTTTCTCTGACGCGGTCCCTCCACGATACTTAGGAGGACCGCGCCAGATTCAAAGGGCTGGATTATTCGCACAGGTGCTGCATGAAGATCAGCTGCTCTACTTCTGATCCTACCTGCTCCACTTCTATACCTCGGCTAGTAAACGGATTTCTACCTTCTCCACTTCTCGACCTCGGCTTGTAAACGGATTTCTACCTTCTCCACTCCTAGACCTCGGCTTGTAACTCTGAATTCTACCTTCTCCACTCCCAGACCTCGGCTTGTTAAAACGGACTTCCCCACTCTCCACTCCTAGTTCTCAGCTTGTTGAAACGGACTTCTAATTTCTCCTTCATTGGGTGAATTAACCCTTCCAGTGCCAGAACTGCCTTTAAGTTAAGTAATACTTTTACCAAACAAGTCAATTACCATTATTTATATTACACAGTATCTAAAACTCACTAAAGTGTCACTTTGTCTAATTATTCCTCTTACTCATAAGGGATTGCTACAAAGCCTAATTTTACCTACATGGATATTTAAAGGTACAGTGACCATAGTTTCATACCAATATAAAAGGAGGTGAACCTTATTGTTGTTGCAACCAAGAAATGCTGCAGTTGAGTTCCAATTAAAGAAATATTACAAAATAAGTATTACACAAAATCATATATATATTTATACTAATATTCTGTGTATACGCACACATAAATCTATTATTCACTGAATCTGCTTTACTAAACGTATCTTTTTCTTAACTACTAATTTACTAGACAAATCCATGAATGCCAAACAAATGTAAATTAGTACACAAACAGGGTCAAATTTAGCAATAAAACCTGGTGAACTAGTTTAGTGAAAAGTCTTTTCCTATGCAAATGGTAGCAAACAATGAAACTAGGCCTCAACTCATTCACACCATGTGGTCAATGGTGGATTAAAATCCACATGGTCAGACAAAAGGTAAAGTATATATAAGTTTTCTCCTATATACAAATGACCAAAGATTGGTGACAAGCAACACAATAATTCATCACTATGTTCTACAGCAAGAGATACATTAAAAACAAATATCTAATCCCTATTTGCTATCTGCATTCATTCCATTAAAACCAAATCATCATTCATTTATTCATTTGTATACAGACAGACAATTTACAGTATGATTTAAGCAAAATGCATAACATTTATATTTTCCCCAATATTCAAGCAAAATCCTGCCGACTACGCCAAATGTTGTGGTCGTGACCTAAATATGAATATTAATCTCTTAATACATAATAATTAAGCAATACGGAACAACATTAATATTTTTATAATTCATGGTATTATGGTCGAATATGTGGATAGAAAACACACAAAACGTTGTAATATTAAATGTATATTTAATATAACTATAACAAATAAACAGATGCTAGCAGAATGTCAATTTACTACAATTATGATACAATACAAATATAACTATAACAAATAAACAGATGCTAGCAGAATGTCAATTTACTACAATTATGATACAATACAAAACTACAACATATTACTTACAAAAAGTTGCTAAATGTTACACAAAAGGCTATTACAATTGCTAAATGTTACAATGGATTCATTTACTTACAAGGCCCCAGCCCTTTGGCTGGGGTTAAGTCAGAGCTGGTACTACATCTTAGGTTCAGTCAGTTACAGGCAAAGGGACAGAGTTTTCTCCTCCATCTGGTTTTATTCAGTGTAAGTAGGCTGGCCTGTGATGTCACTGCCAGAAGCACATGTCTTCCTACACACTCCCCCTAGTGGTGCCCCCAAAGCATTACACTAAATATGCTTTCTTTATGATGTAAAGTAATTAATTAATAAATACCATTACAGGTGGGTAAGTTAAACAGAGCTGAAGACTACTCCCTCATCTGGAGAACAGAATTTTGCTCTGGAGGCTTGGCTGTGATATGCCAGAGTGGAGACCAGGATATCTGTTTAACTGTACAAGTCTTTCAATATGTCTTCCTTTGTCCTGGCACTATAGCCCCAACAGCTGATGTTGTGAACCAATGAGAGCCCATGAATAGAAACCAATATCACAAATGTCACACACAGACA
>CAKOES020000097.1:0-13142 GCA_933207985.1 Pelobates cultripes
AGTTGATCCTCTCACACATCACCCCTCTGCCAGTCCTTACATTGGCTCCCTGTATCCTATAGGAGTCAATTCAAAGTGCTAACCCATACATTTAAAGCACTGAATAATTCTAGCCCCTCTTATATCTCCTAAATGATCCATAGGTATGCCCCTCCTCGTTCCCTCCGCTCTGCCCGTGACCACCTCCTGACCGCTGCTCGCACCCGTACAGCCAATTCGCGCTTGCAGGACCTCTCGCGGGTGGCTCCTTTCCTATGGAATAGCCTGCCTACCGCCATCAGACTCTCCCCTAGTCTTCAATCATTTAAGAAGAGCCTTAAAACCCATCTCTTCAGGAAAGCTTCTGGCCTCCCAGAGTAACCTCTACCTTACATACCTGTCTCTTGCTCTCTCCTATAGGGCAGCACTCTACCCTCTCCTCCAGCTCTGCTTCACTCCCACCCTATTTGATTGATATTTCCTGTCCTAACGCGTCTTGTACCCCACCTCCTATAGACTAAGCTCGTTTGAGCAGGGTCCTCTTCAACCTATCGTTCCTGTAAGTTTTCTTGTAATTGTCCTATTTATAGTTAAAACCCCCTCTCATAATATTGTAAAGCGCTACGGAATCTGTTGGCGCTATATGAATGGCAATAATAATATGAGGTTTTCTTTGATACTGGATGCAGAGCATGAGACCTTCCAGTGCAGTTTCACTTTGTGAAACTCCAGGAAGCACGTCTAGGGGCTATCTGGAAGAGTCACTAGAGGCAACCTTAGTACTGCAATGTAAACATTGCAGGTCTAAGGGTGCAGGGACAATGCACCAAGACCATGTCATTTAGATGAAGTGGTCTGAGTGCCTATAGTGCCTCTTTAAGTCAAGGTCCTATTAGTAGCCTTGAAACCATTTTTTTTTTTTTTTTAAATTTTACTTACCTTGTTAAATTACTGCAGTGAAGACAAGAGGGGCCAGTGGCTGTGACAAAAAAATAAAAAAATAAACCAAATTTTCTAATGCTTATAAAGAGTTGCGATGCTGACTCATTGCTACAGATTTACCTGGTTTTAATCCTTGGAAAAATGCTAGTAGTGCCATATTAGCTTTATTAGGTGCAAATATTTTATAAAGATCAGGTGAGTCTGCCAATTCAGCTGGATATCCATAATGAGCTGGCATTGTCATCATTCATAGGTAAAATCTTCCACCCTACCTAATGATACAGGGAAAGGAGATATGCCAAAGTCATATAAAATATATATATTTTTTTATAAAAAGTTCTTAATTTCTTAAATGAGGTTAACTACTGTTAGTTTAATCATGATGTTTTGCACAGGCTGCAGTTCAGCCATCGTTAGTACGCATCACTGACTACCAAAATGCCATAGTCTTAAATGGAAGCATTGTATCCAGACTTTACTTTAAATCAGAATAATGTTCAAACAATCATAATTTTATATTTAACAAAAAATACTGCTAGAACCTTACCAGTTATTATACGCTTTAATCATTTATATAATCTCTTTATTATTCTTGGCTTATGTGATCTAAAAATGAACACTAATTTAAAACACTTCACATTTAAGTATAAAAATGTAAAGCTGTAAAATCACAGTTTTTCCTGTAGCAGGAACATTTTGAAAACTTGGTTTATCCATGAAATGTTTACTTATAATACATTTTATTTGCAAACAAATTTTTTGATGATTGGCAAAGATAGAGCACAAGCAGACAGAGATTAACAGAACACAAAATATACCAAGTTAATAAGCCCTTAACAGACTTAACCTCTTTTCAGATGCATAACCCCTACGGGGGTTAATGCCTTAGTTCCTGAGATGCCTAGTCTGTTGGTCTCATATGTCTCCTAAAAAAGCAAGCTTCTGTAGGTTACCAAAGGTCTCCATCTCCTCAATATAGGATGAAAATGATGGAATTCCGACCATGATAAGTCTCACATTTACTAAAGCCACAACTGGTCAGAATTTGGTTGGCCCGAATGATCTGTAGCAATAGCCTGGATGCATTCGATGTCTGGATTAAAATTGGTGGTTTTCCATCCGAATCCTATACAAAGTATATAAAGCACCTGCTGCAATAAAATATTAGTCTGAATAATTCCAGCAGGATGCTCACTTGCAAAGAAAAAAATCACTTGTTTCATGCAGATAAACAATTCTTGTAAGTACTATTTGCCCACTGGCAGCACTAGCAGCCAGCAGGCAAATTGTTAAATAACTCTCGGCAATGCAAAGGTTAACTATATGGTGACTGGCCATCTCTTGCTAGCCGGCCTCCACATTAAATAAATAAATAAATACATCAATGAAAAGCTTTTCTGGATCAATAAGATTCCATATTATTATAAGGGAGGGTTCAAACCTCACCTGCTGAATGCTATGTCTACTAAAAGTTAAAAACTAGACAGCCAGTATAGCCCAGTCACTAAAAATAGTCTGCATCCCCTGCGGATTGGATCTGTGAAATAATTGAGAAAGACATATTCCCAACCATGCGCATTGGGTGGGGAACATTAAAAATAATTGTTAGGAGAGGATGTATTCATTTTATTGCATCACTTTTTTTCATAATTTTTCGTTTTGCAAATCAAGGGTGAGGGGTATTTTAATTAGTTACATTGGGATTTATCGATTTCTCCTTAGTCTGAACTGCAGCATCAAATAGAAGTAAAGCAACACTTTTCTGGTGGCTAATTAAGTCATAATGTAACTAAGGGCATCAACTGAAAGAAAATACCTTAGCGTTCTTAATTAATTCTAAAAAGAAATGGAAAAGCAAAATAGATTTTTTTAATTTCATGTAACACTTCTTTTTCTGTTTGTAAATATGAGATGCAAAATACTTGATTTTATTATATTCTATTTTTAAAAATCCACAATATTCAGGTATGTGTATTGTGTTGTAACAAACAGACCAGAAAATGACCTTGTGAGATTTTATGAGAACATTTTATTATTAAATACTTTTTATAATAAGAAATAATAAGTTTATAATGTATTATGTCGATGGTGAAGCCAAAGGCCAGAGGAGAGGAAGCAAGAGAGTTAACACAAGAAGAGGACTGAGGAAGAGTCATGAGAGTTAGAAACATAGAAATATAGAAACATAGAATGTGACGGCAGATAAGAACCATTCAGCCCATCTAGTCTGCCCAATTTTCTAAATACTTTCATTAGTCCCTAGCCTTATCTTATAGTTAGGATAGCCTTATGCCTATCCCACGCATGCTTAAACTCCTTTACTGTGTTAACCTCTACCACTTCAGCTGGAAGGCTATTCCATGCATCCACTACCCTCTCAGTAAAGTAATACTTCCTGATATTATTTTTAAACCTTTGTCCCTCTAATTTAAGACTATGTCCTCTTGTTGTGGTAGTTTTTCTTCTTTTAAATATAGTCTCCTCCTTTACTGTGTTGATTCCTGTGGCAAACCTAGCCACTCGGACTATAACTGGACACAATGCCTTTAAGGGTTGCCTATAGGTCTGGAGAGAGATGCATTGTACCTGTATGTGCCTACGTCATGGATTCCCTGCATTGCCTGTACCTATCTGTCCCGCCGAATGCAAATGGCGGTTTGTATGGGGATTCCCGTTCGTTTCGCGAACGGCACTTTGGAGGGCCGTTCGTGAAACGAATGCGATACCCCCTAATGGCCCACACACTTAGAGGCGTGTGGCGCTAGTTAACCGATTGCAACATTGTTGCAATCGGTTATTAGAGGCTCTCCTGGGTGGCCGTCGTTCGACTACCGACCATGCGGCGGTCGGCCATCTTGGATCCCTGGTTCGTCAGCGGGTCCGTGTCGTCGAACGCATAGCATTCCAACAGTTATTCGACGGCACGAACACCGCTGAGCCTCCAGGACGTTCGGGAGTTTCAGGACCAGGTTCACTAAAAGCAATCGGTTCTTTTCATGTGTTTTGAAAGAAATGTGTTTTCTGTGCGGCGTTCGGTTATTTTAGCTGGGATCTGAGCGGCAATCTCACGAATGATGCGCCCAGACCCCAGCTATCTACCGAACGTCCATTCGTGTAAATCCACCGTATATTGTACCAGCTGTGGATTTTTGTGTGAATTGCCGGTTCTGCTGCACGAGGGGATAATCCCCTTAACGGTGCATTCTGGGAGGATGATCCCTCTCGTGCAGCGGTGCCTGATGGGAGAAATATGTGGTACTGTAAGTCCCCCATGTAGTCCCCTCCTGTACAACCCCTGTAATGTCTGTTTGGAAACCCCTTGCATGGGGAATTGCATAAATACTGTGACCTGTGATTAAAACCTCAGTTGACTCCCAGCCTATGTGTCGTCTAGTTCTTGGGAAGGAAGGGTTACTGCAGTGCTGTTTGGATTATTATATGCTGATTCCCTGGATTATCCTTTGTTGTTCCTGTTACCCAGCGGAGATATCGTGGATCATACTGCCTCTCCGCTACAATTGGTGGCAGCGGTGGGATTGAATTTACACAGCAAAGCAACGTTCGGCAGATTTTTAAACGAATCAAGGAACAAGCATTCGGGAATCAGCGCATTCGAATAAACCTCACGAACAGCAGGTGAATGGGAACAGATTACACCCTGCTAAAACGGAGCACATTAAAGGAGCTGCTGGAAGCAAGAGGAGCAATCACCAGTAACAAGGCAAAGGCTGTCCTAATTACGGAGCTCATGGAAGGAGACAGAGCCGCAGCTGCTGCAGCACCTCAAATGGAGGGACAAAACAACGAATTTACAGCGGAATTCCGAGCACGAATGGCTTTATTTCCTGAACCACCATCTACAGAAATGTTTAACCGGCTGTTCGCTGATGTACAGGAGTACATTATGGCTAGGGGACCGCCAGGAAACCAGCAAGCCAGAGAAAGAGCCGCAACGCCAGTCCATATTTTCCCAGGGAAAACCAAAATCCCATATCAAGCCTTCAAAAGCTATGTGGAGACAGAGGGTGGCGTTGACGACTATTTACAGGATTTCGAGAGACTGTGTTTGCTGCACGAAATTAATGATGCAGACAGAGTACCCCTACTAGCGGGGAGATTATCTGGGCGAGCCGCCGAAGCGTACCGGGCAGTACCAGACGAGGATAGTAGAGACTACGCTAAAGTAAAACGGGCCATCCTAGCCCGGTATGCCATCACCTCAGAGGCATACCGAAAGAAGTTTCGGGACATTAAAAAACCCAGTAAGGACACCCATGTGGAGTGGGCGCACCAGCTACAACGAGCTGCCAAAGGGTGGCTGGAGGCCGCCCAAGTTGATACATTGGAGGGTCTGTTCCAGCTAATGGTACTGGAACAATTCTTCAATGGCGTCCCGACCTACCTACAAAACTGGATCCGGGACAGAAAGCCACACACCCTGCAGGAAGCGGCTAATATGGCAGACGATTTCCAGGACAATCGGAGAGATCAACCCATACCAACCCGAGCCACCATTCCCCCTACAACGGCCAGCCCTCCAGGGGGCCCCGCAACGTACCAGCGACCAGGGGTAAACCAGAATTCCTACCCCCCCAGATATTCAGCACGTCCACCAATCCGGTGCCATACCTGCAACCAACAGGGGCACATCCAGAGAGACTGCCCACGGAACCGGCCTCGACCCAGCTGGAATAACGCCGCCCCGAGCAACCGTGCCGCAGTCCACTGTCTACAGGCCGAATCCTACCAAAATCTGGAGTTGGGGACGACCCGGGAGGAACCCCTCGGTACTCTACACGAGGTGAACCCTATCCAGGCCGCCTCCGATAACCGCCAAGGGCACCGCCAGGAAGTACACATGGAAGGGAGGAAAGTACAAGGACTTCGTGACTCGGAGCCACCCTAACTCTAGTACGCAGTCATCTGGTACCAAAGCCCAAGCTCACGGGGGACTGTGTGGCTGTGCGGGTGGCTGGGGGAGCCATTTACAAAGTACCCACGGCCAAGGTGCACTTGAATTGGGGAGCGGGGCACGGGAATGTATATGTGGGGATGATGCAAGACTTGCCAGCGGATGTGATTTTGGGCAACGATTTGGGGGAGCTGACTTCGGCTTTTGTTCCCCAGCCCACCGTACAAGAAGCATACCCGGTTGTGACCCGGCAACAGGCCCGCACCACTGCACCATTCGAACACTCTGAGGCTCAGGTAAGCAATGACCCTCCCCTACCCCCTACCCTGCCCTGGGCCAATTCCATAGAGTTCGGGGCCGAAGTAGCCCTAGATCCTTCGTTACAGGTGTACAAAGACCGCATGGATAAAAATCAAGCTGGGTTAGAGGGGGAAAGATATATCTGGGACAAAGGGCTACTATATCGGCACGCAGAGAAGGTAGTGTCCGGGTCAATACCGTTGCCCATTAAACAGCTAATAGTGCCTCGAAAGTATAGGTTAGAGCTGTTACGCATAGCCCATGATATCCCTCTGTCTGGACACCTAGGCATCAGTCGGACCAAGCACAGGCTGACCCAAAATTTCTTTTGGCCAGGTATTTCCCAGGATATTAAGCGGTATTGTCAGACCTGCGATACCTGCCAAAGGGTAGGCAAGAGGGGGGACAGATACAAAGCCCGACTACGGTCTCTGCCCATCATTGAAGAACCATTCAGTAGGGTGGCAGTAGACATTATAGGTCCCCTCGCAAAACCCAGCCCCTCCGGCAAGAAGTATGTCCTAACTGTGGTGGACTACGCCACCCGGTACCCCGAGGCAGTGGCCCTAACGAACGTACACGCAGAAACGGTAGCCGAAGCCCTGATGAGGATATTCACCCGGGTAGGATTTCCCCGGGAGATTATCTCCGATAGAGGCACCCAGTTTACTGCTGAAGTGACCCATCAGCTCTGGAAAATATGTGGGATACAACAAATCCTCAACTCCCCATATCACCCCCAGTCCAATGGGCTCTGTGAACGATTTAACGGAACCCTGAAACAAATGATCCGCACGTTCATGGACACCCAAAGGGACTGGGAGCGGTTCTTACCCCACCTACTGTTCGCGTATCGAGAAGTGCCGCAAGAATCCACCGGATTCTCTCCGTTCGAATTATTATTCGGGAGGAGAGTGAGGGGACCTCTTGACTTGATACGGGAACACTGGGAAGGAGACGAAACCGTTAATGGCACCCCTATCTTACCATATGTGCTCGAGTTCCGGGAACGCCTGGAGAGGCTAACCCAGACCGTCCGAGACAATCTCCAGGTAGCGCAACAACGACAGCGCCGATGGTATGATAAGGGAGCCAGGGACCGCAGCTTTCAGGTGGGGCAGAAAGTCCTAATCCTGCGACCCGCCCACAAAGATAAGCTGCAGGCTTCCTGGCAGGGCCCATACAAGGTGGTGGAACAGATCTGTGACACCACCTATGTGATCGGCCCGGTTACCGGCGTGGGAGGCAAACGCATGCTCCATGTGAACATGCTCAAGCCATACCACGAACGTACTGAGGAAGTCACCGCAATCTGTGCCCCTGCCACGGAAGATTTTGATAACCTACCCCTACCCGATCTCCTAGACCAAGAGGGCCAGAGCGGAGATCTGGGAGAGGTACAGTTAGGAGAAAGATTAAATACCCAAGAACGGGCCCAGGTACAAAAGTTGCTTCGGGAAAAGAAGGCCACGTTTTCCAATTTACCCGGCTATACCCCGTTGGCTACCCATAAGGTAGAAACGTTAGATCCGACCCCCTTGCGCCAACCCCCCTACCGCACTCCAGAAGCAGTCAAGGAAAATATGCGCAAGGAAATTGAGGAGATGATTCAGCTAGGAGTAATAGAGCACTCGGACAGCCCCTGGGCCTCCCCGGTAGTACTGGTGCCGAAACGGGACGGGACGACCCGTTTCTGCGTAGACTACCGACGGCTCAACGATAAAACGACCTCTGACGCATATCCCATGCCCCGAATAGACGAACTCCTCGACAAGATGGCCAGGGGTCAATACCTAACCACTATAGACTTGTGCAAAGGGTACTGGCAGATTCCCTTAGCGGACGACGCCATCCCTAAGTCGGCTTTTGTCACCCCGTTTGGCCTGTATCAGTTTAAGGTTATGCCATTCGGGATGAAAAACGCTCCAGCTACCTTCCAGAGAATGGTGGACAGACTGTTAGATGGGTTCCAGGAGTATGCCTGCGCGTATCTAGATGATATCGCCATATTCAGCCACTCCTGGCACGAACATCTGGTTCACATAGGAGCCATTCTAGACCGAACCCGAGAGGCCGGACTGACCCTAAAACCCAGCAAATGCCATATCGGTATGGCGGAAGTCCAGTATCTGGGACACCGGGTAGGGAGTGGGCAACAGAAACCCGAACCTGCTAAAATAGAGGCAGTCGCCCAATGGCCTACCCCTCGCACCAAGACCCAAGTACTCGCCTTTCTAGGGACCGCCGGGTACTACCGGAAGTTTGTGGCCAACTATAGCGCCCTCGCCAAACCCCTCACAGACCTGACCCGCAAGAACCTCCCTAAGTTAGTAGTCTGGGCCCCAGAGTGTGAGCAGGCGTTCCAACAGCTCAACACGGCGCTGGTTAATTCTCCTGTACTTTCTGCTCCTGATCCAACTAAACGCTTTCTCGTCCACACAGACGCTTCTATGTTTGGATTGGGAGCAGTACTGAGCCAAGTTGGACCCGATGGCGGCGAGCACCCCGTAGCTTACCTAAGCCGAAAACTTTTAACCAGGGAAGTAAGCTGCGCCGCCATTGAAAAGGAGTGCCTGGCTGTGGTGTGGGCCCTCAAGAAGTTGCAACCCTACTTATACGGGCAACCCTTCACTTTACTCACGGATCACAACCCGTTGGTGTGGCTGAACAGGGTGTCCGGAGACAATGCCAGGCTGCTGCGCTGGAGTTTGGCGCTGCGGCCTTTTGACTTTACTATCCACTACCGCCCTGGGAAGCAGAATGGCAACGCCGACGGGTTGTCTAGACAAACAGACTTGGAGCCGTGATTCGTGAGTACTCCTCCGGACATCCCCAAGCCGATCCGTTGGGATCAGACTGTGTATGCCGGCTTGGTTCTGGGGGTGCATTGTGGCAAACCTAGCCACTCGGACTATAACTGGACACTATGCCTTTAAGGGTTGCCTATAGGTCTGGAGAGAGATGCATTGTACCTGTATGTGCCTACGTCATGGATTCCCTGCATTGCCTGTACCTATCTGTCCCGCCGAATGCAAATGGCGGTTTGTATGGGGATTCCCGTTCGTTTGTGACGGCCACTGCTGGAGGCGATTGGTGAAGCGAATCTGACTCTAGCCAAGCCCCAGAAGCGTGTGGCTGGTTAACCGATTGCAACATTGTTTGCAATGGGTTGTAGAAAACTCTCCTGGGTGGCGATGGTTGACTACCGACCACATGCGGTGCGGCCATCTTGGATCCTAGTTTGATCCGCCTTGGGTCAAGGCGCCTGCTTATTTCCCAACAGTTATTGACGGCACGGCTACCGTTAAGCCTCCAGGATTGGGGTTTTCAGGACCAGGTTCACTAAAATTCGGTTATTTTAGCTGGGATCTGAGCGGCAATCTCACGAATGATGCGCCCAGACCCCAGCTATCTACCGAACGTCCATTCGTGTAAATCCACCGTATATTGTACCAGCTGTGGATTTTTGTGTGAATTGCCGGTTCTGCTGCACGAGGGGATAATCCCCTTAATGGTGCATTCTGGGAGGATGATCCCTCTCGTGCAGCGGTGCCTGATGGGAGAAATAGGTAGTACTGTAAGTCCCCCATGTAGTCCCCTCCTGTACAGCCCCTGTAATGTCTGTTTGGAAACCCCTTGCATGGGGAATTGCATAAATACTGTGACCTGTGATTAAAACCTCAGTTGACTCCCAGCCTATGTGTCGTCTAGTTCTTGGGAAGGAAGGGTTACTGCAGTGCTGTTTGGATTATTAGATGCTGATTCCCTGGATTATCCTTGTTGTTCCTGTTACCCAGCGGAGATATCGTGGATCATACTGCCTCTCATTCCTTTATATATTTAATGTTCTATCATATCCCACCTGTCTAGATCTTTCTTCCAAACTATACATGTTAGATCGCTAACCTTTCTGGTAAGTTTTATCCCGCAATCCATGAACCAGTTTAGTAGCCCTTCTCTGAACCCTCTAAGGTATCAATATCCTTCTGAAGATACGGTCTCCAGTACTGTGTACAATACTCCAAGTGAGGTCTCACCAGTGTTCTGTACAATGGCATGAGCACTTCACTCTTTCTACTGCTAATACCTCTCCCTATACAACCAAACTTTATTAACCATATAATCTATTAGCCATATTAAAGAAACACTATAGGTTTAGAAACACAAACATGTATTCCTGACGCTATAGGTCAGGAATTTTTGCATTGCCGACTGCTGATGGTCCTGAACCGTCACAACAGTCTTATGTACTTACCCAATCGCCATTGTTCCCCCGGCGGCGATCGGCGGTGCTCCCGGTGTGGGGAGATTGCCAGCAGCCCAGACAGTCTCCCCATGGCGGATTAGGACCCCTGGGGCCATGTGATCACTCAACAGAGCGGTCACATGGTCACAATAGTTGTCCATGTGTCTGCCTGCAGGGGGACTGCTTGTGCTGACAGGCAGTCTCCTTGCTAGTGTAAAATCATAAAAAATTTAAGGTACATGTTATATACATGTCTATATATCATAAATATAATGTCATACTAAGTGTATTTTTATATTAATATATACATATATTAATATAAAAATACACTTATAATTAAATTACACACATATCATATATATAATAACTATATATATTGTGTGTATATATATATATATTATAAAATACAAATAAGTAATTTAAATTAAATTAAAAAATGTAAAAATAATAATAATTTTTTTTTAAATGATATATCTATATGAAATTTTTTTCTAACTGTATTTTGATATAAATATATATATATATATATATATAATCAAAATACACTTAGAACGAAATTGTGTGTGTGTATATGTGTATATATATATATATATATATATATATATGTGTGTGTATATATGTGTGTATATATGTATGTGTGTATATATATATGTGTGTATATATATATATATATATATGTATGTGTATGTATATATATATGTATGTATATATATATATGTATATAAATAAATAAAAATAATACGAAATATACATATGTCCATTTACAAAATTACATAAATAATTATATAAATATACACGCAGACTTCAAATATATAAATATGCATATATGTTTAAATTCTACGTGCGTATTTATGTAATATTTTTACATAATTAAGTAATTTTATTGGTTGCAAAGGACCTGCCTGCCAACCCAGGCCGAAAGTCCAGAGAATTAAATTTGCTAGAACTGTATTTTGCCCTGTAACTTTCTATGACACCCTTAAACCTGTACATGGGGGGTACTGTTTTACTCGGGAGACTTCGCTGAACATAAATATAAGTGATTCAAAACAGTAAAACATATCACAGCCATAATATTATCAGTGAAAGTGACTTCATTTTTCACACACAAACAGTACTTTTACTGATGATATAATTGTTGTGATACATTTTCCTGTTTTGAAACACTAATATTTGTGTTCATCAAAGTCTCCCAAGTATAGCAGTACCCCCCATGTACAGGTTTTATAGCGTTTTTGAAAGTTACAGGGTCAAATATTTGGGTCAGATATTTTTACATTGAAAATGGCCAGGTTGATTACATTGCCTTTGAAAGCGTATGGTAGCCCAGGAATGAGAATTACCCCCATTATAGCATACCATTTGCAAAAGAAGACAACCCAAGGAATTGCAAATGGGGTATGTCCAGTCTTTTTTTAGTAGCCACTTAGTCACAAACACTGGCCAAAATTAGCGTTCAATTTAGTTTTTTACTTTTTTCACACACAAACAAATATGAACGCTAACTTTGGCCAGTGTTTGTGACTAAGTGGCTACTAAAAAAGACTGGACATACCCCATATTGAATACCCTGGGTTGTCTACTTTAAAAAAAATATGTACATGTGGGGTGTTATTCAGAGATTTATGACCGTTAACAGTGTTACAATGTCACTATTGATAAATGTAAAATATATATATATTGAAACAGCAATGTCCTACTTGTACCTATAGCCCTATAACTTGCAAAAAAGTACGTAAACACTGGGTATTTTTAAACTCAGGACAAAATTGTGAATCTATTTAGCAGTTTTTTTCATTTGTTTTTTTTAGATGAGTAAACGATTTTTCAAGTAAAAGTCAAAAAACAAAAAAAAATTCACTTTTTCATCATATTTTTTTATTTTTTTTAAATTAAATTACATGAGATTATATAAATAATGGTATGTAAAGAAAGCCCTTTTTGTCCTGAAAAAAAACAATATATAATTTGTATGGGAACAGTAAATGAGAGAGCGGAAAATTACAGCTAAACATAAACACCACAAAAGTGTAAAAAGAGGCTTGGTCACAAATGTACAACATTGCAAAAACAGTCCGGTCCTTAAGGGGTTAAAATCTTAACTTTATTTCAGTCTGCTGTTGACTCTTCCCCTGATCTGCCTTCTTGGCTGACATAATCATAACTGGTGATCTAGGCCAATTAACAATGCTTTACCATAGGAACAATGCAGTGATAGAGATGCAGGAAATATGACTCCGTATCTGACTCTATTACTGTGCTACTTCTGGTCTGGGCTGAAACTAATTGAGGAGACCAGGCAGGGAGAGAGTGCAGCAGCCCAGCAGAGGGTACAGAGACGCTGGACAAAGAGCTGGGCTGCCCTGCTTTCCCTATAGCAGGTTTGTTCTTGCAGGAACTGAAATTGTTATTGATTCACTACCTGCCTTCTTCACATCCACTGCATGATGACATCCTTCGAGGAACAGGGAAGGGAGCGAGATTATTTTACTTTTATTATTTTTCAGGCTCAAGCGCTGGGTGTTTTGATCCTAGCAATGCTTATGCTGGAAGCATTCATGATCCTTCCTGACCTAAGATGGTCAATATATTGTAGCAGTTTGATTTTCGTAGGATGGTTGTACACTTTAACTTTGGAAATAAGTGCATTTTGGGAGGAAAAAGTAATGTGAAGCAATATGACTGGTATTTCAGTACCAGTATTTATCACTTAGAGCTTAAATAATAGGAATAACAATCACGGGACACTACAAATAAACCAGT
>CAKOES020000097.1:16164-39224 GCA_933207985.1 Pelobates cultripes
CAGTTTTCTTGCTGTTTACCTTACATTCTGTTTTCAATGTATATTTTATTAACTTACAAAAGTTTTTGAAATGTAAAACTGAGAATAAGGCACAAATTTTATATATCTACTTCTGATCATATTTATCAGGTATAATTTTCATTCCTAGTCAGTATATGCCTAGACAATCCATTGCTTCTACAGGATTTAATAATACATTATGTCAAATCTGCTTGTGTGGTCTTTCTGCGTTTTTGCCATTAATAACCTTGTCAGAACCAGTTACCTCCATATGTGTTTAAATTGTTTGATAAATTAATCAGCATTGTAAATATTTTTCTAACACGTCTGAGTTTTACTCCTTAAAATTGTAGTGCAAGATGATATTTGGTATAGAAAACTAGGTGGGTAGGTCTATAACGACGTGAGTAAATATGCCCAAGGGTAAATCACTTAGTGGAAAATTAGAACAAATATTCAATGTTTGGCCCAAACTAGCTGCTAAGAAAATTATTTAAATGCTTTTCTGGAAATAAATATGCACTAAATCCAAAACACTTTAGGGCATTGGTTTGGTCAGCAAATTTCCCTTTAAGCATTGCAATGCAAATTATCGCAATGCAAAAAGTAATAACATCTTTATTTATTACCATTTGTTTATATGACTATAATATAAATATATAATATATAGAATAAATTCTGGAACATATGAGAAAACAATTAAAGGGTATTAAAACAAACAAAGATAGCCATTTAATTATAGCAGACCGTGTTCATTAGCAGTTTATAGACTCCGCTAAACCATTTAATTTTACAGCTAATAGTTTTTTTTTTTGTTTGTTTGTTTTTTTTTTTTACTGTTTGCCCACTAGCAGTTTTATCAGCCAGAGGGGTAAATATAACTCCCCACTTTAGCATAAGGGAGATTTTAGACTTTACTTAATGCCCCCACCATGCTGCTGATTGGGGCATGTGTACTAAATAGTATCTACTTTATACCTCAGAGCAATAAAACTTTACAGGGGGTGGAGACCAACATACTCCTTCAAACAGTTCTTGATGTCTGGCCCACTGACGCAGAGTATGGCCCCACTTGGGCTAAGACCAATCCCGATGCTCGGGAGGTGTCGGAGTATCGAAACACCCTCTCTGGCAATACACTGAGATTGCATACCAGGCGGATCTAGAGATAACCACTAGAGTGCAAGATGGGCGTGATGACACACCTCCTACTCAGGAAACGCCTCAGACAGGAACAGCTCAAAGCAGTCCCTCACGGATTAGCAGGGTTATATTTACTGTGAGTTTAGCCAGCTTCAATGGCATGCTGACACGCCGAAATCTGCATCGACTTATTTGGGTTTTTTCACACCTGGTAGCCCTCTTTTGTTTCCATGCACGATATTTTTCGGCTAAAGACCAAGCAGGGAGAGCAGTTTAGGTAAACACTAGTGGTTAGTCCACTGTGCTGAGTTATTATAGGGAAAGATTCATTGAGGTCAAGTTTATGTTATTGCGGGTGGGGCTTTAGTCTTTACCCTTTTACCTCTTAATTTTTCCGTTGATGTGCAACCTTGTGGTTCCTGTATTGTGTTAGTCTTTTGACTTCTATTTTGTCTATCATGGGACCCTGTTGCCAATGCCCCCTGAGCAGTATTTGTCTCTCCCCCTTGTGGCAGTATTTTAGTCTTTTATCTTTCTTCTTTTGTCCTATTATTCCTTAGATTCAATCAATATAGGGTCACCTTCCCTATTACTTTAGTCGCTTTCCTATCCAGGACTCCCTCCTATTGAGAGTCCTTATCTTTATATACTAAGCAGTAGGCAGCAAGCAGTTGCTTACTGTCATTAAAAATTAGTGGCTGGGCAGGTAGTCATTAATAAAGTATAGGAGTGGACCAAGCCTAGTCTCACCTGTGGACATAGGGTGGGCAGAAAATAATTTAATAGGAATTTGAAAGGTCACTGTACATTCTCCTACTAACTGATGGGAGGGGATTGGGGAGAAGTCCTAGTGTCCCTCTCAGCTCCAACCTCTAGGTAGTGAGTGGAGCTACTAATTAAATAAATGGGGGAATTCCCCATTGCCATTCCCAAGCCTTCACCCATAGATTGAGGGATTGAGGGTGGGAACTACTAATTGAAATAAACAGGAAGGGCAGCCTCCACCCACTGGTTAGTAATTTGAACATTGAGATAAATGTGATTCCAGTACACACTTATTGGTGGTTTTATTTCAAGCTGTCAATATATTTATTACGTTTGGCTGCTTGGATTTTGGCTGGCATTAAATTCAGCTAAAATTCAATAAAACAATTAACCAAAACAGCTGATAACAAAAATTAAGGCCATAGACATGAAGAAACAAAACAAAGGTACATGCATTGAGGTACCTTCTTAACCCCTTAAGGACACATGGCATGTGTGATGTGTCATGATTCCCTTTTATTCCAGAAGTTTGGTCCTTAAGGGGTTAAAAGCTTAGAATTTAAAACAGAAGGGACAGGTGAGATACAGTTTGTGTAGAAAATTAGAATCAAAGCTTCTAGTCAAAATAGGAAAGATGAATGTTAAACAAAGGTGAAGCGTCAACTAGAAATAGGCAATGCACAAAGAAATAGTAGACGGGGCAGTCACTAATATATGCTTACATTTTATTGGAAAGAATAAAATGTTAAAAGGACATTGTGTATAGATGGGGGAGGATATATTTAGGGATTATATTGAAAAGGCCAAGATCATCTGTTTTTTGTTTTTGTTTTGTTTTTTAAAACACAAGTGAAACCGAGAAAACATTTACCGTAATTGATTTAAAGAATTAGGTATGATATAAGGCACACAAGAGTCACGAAGGAGCTGGTGATCAGGAGATCGCTTTTAAAGTCTTTGTTACATTATTGTCACAGTCCTGAAAGTTGCTATCATTGTTAATTATCCGCCACATATCACATATTCCAGGGATGCTTACCCTGAAGCCACTGTTCCTACCTGTCACCCATGAGTTAGAGGCATGGGGAAAACATTTTGGCATGAAAGAAAAACATATATTTTTTCCATTCTTCCCAAAGCCCAGGTGACAAGGACCAAAATATAATTCTAAACACACTTGTGTTTAACCCCTTGATGACAGAGCTTCAGAAGCTTGTCTTTCACTTAATGACAACAGCATTTTTTGCATTTTTTGCTGTTTGCGTTCAACTGCAATTTGCATTTTACTAATTTATTGCACCTACACATATTATATACTGTTTTTTTAAAGGACAGAAAGGGTTTTAATTTGATGTAACACATATATATATATATATATATATATATATATATATATATATATATATATATACTTATTTAATATAAAAAAATACATAAATATGCAAACAAAATGAAAATATTTGTGTGCATAATTAGTGCAGGTTAAGGAAAGTAATTAAAAATAAATTCATTTAGTTGTTCTGATTTACAGAATATACAATGTGTCTGCGATTTTCAGTTTTTTGTGGTAGTTTCAGGTCACAAAGCACAAGGAGTAAAATAAACTTTTAATGTGGAGCGATTTTAGAATTTCATGTTTGTCTTGTAAGCTTAATAGCCATAAAAGAAAACAAAATTGCCACACAAGTATATATTTATATAAAGTAGACATCACAGGCTATTTACCTAAGGTTGTTTTGACACTTTCTACGTAGCCATTTCACCACCAACCTCTGCTAAATATTGGAGTAAAATTATAGGTGTTTTTTGTTTTTGGCACACAAACTTATAACAAAGAACTTCTTGTGTGTATTTTGTAAAGTTGGTGTGTGCTATACCTGTACAAAGTTTTTATTTTGTGCTCAGTTACATCTGCTGAGTAAAATGACACCCCCATTGTGTGTCTTTGGCACTATTTCGTGAAGCTACAGTGCCATATAGGAGACCTGTCCTTTTCAGTACTCACAGTAGAATTTTGAGAGACGGATTTAATGAGCCTATGCTTCCATTTGGGGTATTATAACAACTGTTCAAAAAAAGGCCTACCATTTGTAAAAGTAGACACTCCAGGGTATCTCATAAGGTGCATATTGTGCCTTAACATGCCCCCATTTTTTCACCAATAGATGCCAAAGTATGTTGGAAAAAATAATTTTGTGCGTTTTTTACATATGGATTGCATTTTTGCTGGGCATTTTGTATATTTCACATGTGCCACTAAGTTCAAACCCCCAAATTATGTTCAGCTAAGTCTTCTGAGTAAAATGACACCCCCATTGTATGTCTTTGGCATTATTTCGTGAAGCTACAGTGCCATATAGGAGACCAAGCCATATCAGTTTGTTTTTTGTTAGTTTGTACCAAGTCTAGTTGCAATTAGCATTTTTTTTCTGCCTTTTTGACACACACTTGGAGATGTTACTGTATATTTTGCTATCCTTATGTGTGCTACGGCAGTATAACACCTAATATGTAGCTCAGCTATGTCATCTTAGTGCAACAATAACCCCATGTGTACCTTTTTCAGGGTTATGTGGATGTTGAAGGGGCACATTGGAGACCAAGTCATATCAGTTTTTACCGAAGTTTGAATTTTGGACGCTGGGCCTATGTGCAATTTCAAGCATCTTAGCAGGTTTTAAATTCAAACTACCCCACAAAGGCCTACCATTTCTTAAAGTAGACACCCCAGGGTATTTCAAAAGGTATATTCTAAACCTTAGTGTAGGATAATTTTTTGTTAGTTTGTACCAAGTCTAGTTGCAATTAGCATTTTTTCTGCCTTTTTGACACACACTTGGAGATGTTACTGTATATTTTGCTATCCTTATGTGTGCTACGGCAGTATAACACCTAATATGTTGCTCAGCTATGTCATCTTAGTGCAACGATACCCCCATGTGTACCTTTCTCAGGGTTATGTGGATGTTGAAGGGGCACATTGTAATACCGGTCCTTAGAATGGCCGGGCTATACAAGCAGAGAATTGTCAAGGTACAAGCCGAGGTCAAAAGAGTGAAAAGAAATGGAACATTCTTTGGCCGGGCTATACAAGCAGAGAATTGTCAAGAATGGCCTGGCTATACAAGCAGAGAATTGTCAAGGTACAAGCCAAGGTCAAGGATCAGAGAAGACAGGATAAGCGGGAGACAAAGCCAAGATTCGGTAACCAATCAGACAGATGACTAAAAATTACACCCCAAAACTGGTCTAGTTATTCGGGTGTGAAAATTTTTAAAACAGTGGCCAATACATAGGCCGGGATGAGAGGGGCAATCAGGACAGTAATAGCTGGTCTCAGCTCTTACGCCCCTCTTGTAACACTCCCTGCACCTTTTCTGGGGGTTTTGATTTTTAGGGGTTGGTGGAATCTTAAAGCAGAAGTGACCTGCCTCCATTCTTCTGCTAGGCTCCACTGATGGTCTCCTTGTGTGGCACTCAAGTAGCCCAGAAATGAGCTCAAACTGGAATGAAAGAAAAGTGCTTTTCAGCCCAGCATTTGCCTTTTTAAAAATGACAAAGGCATTGTGGATTGCCGTCTGCATCAGATATATGCCCACTTTTTTATACCATGCCCTGGTCTTTCGCATGATCAAATACGGCTGCATCAGTTGATCGGACAGGTCAATGCACCCCATATGCCAATTATATTGCCGTATGCAGACTGGCACTCATTTACATTCCTCTCTGCCACAAACTGCAACCCTTTTGAGTGTTTTCACCATGGATGGGGGTTAAGTTGAAAACATCCTTTTTATCCCTGTACTTGAGTGCCAGCAGTTCATTCTGGCAGAGAGCTGATGTTTCCCCCCTTTTCATTTTTTTGTTCGCTAGAGCCTTTGGGAAACCTGTGCGACTCTTCCGAATAGTGCCACAGGCCACGGTCTTGAAGCAGTAAAACATTTTTAACAGTGGGATGCTATTATAAAAGTTATCGATGTATAAATGATAACCTTTATTAAGTAGTGGCATTATTAAGTCCCAGACAATTTTCCCACTTGTCCCTACTATATCTGGGCAACCAAGGTGGCTATCCCTTCCTTCGTATACACGGAAGGTGTATCCGTATCCACTGCCACTTTCACACAGTTTATAAAATTTTATCCCATATGGAAATGTTTTTATTGGGGGTATATATAGTGGCATATTTACTGTTAAAGTGGGCAATTAAAGGGCGTATTTTATAAAGACGATCATACTGCGGATCACCTTTTGGGGGGCACTTGTTATTGTCACTAAAGTGGATTAATCGCAGTATGTCTTCATATCTTTCCCTCGTCATTGTCTCAGCAAAAATGGAGATATTGCAAATAGGATGTTTAGACCAATACATCCTAATTGTGGGCTTTTTAATTATCCCCATTAACATGGTCAGTGCCCAGAATTGTTTCAATTCTGGCACACTGGTTGGGTTCCATCTCTCTTTCCGGGAGATAAGAGTCTGGATTGCATGCCAGACACTGCTCCGCATAGAGATTAGTCTGGATGACTATCTCCCCCAAAAACTCATCCCCCAAGAACAGCTGCATAACATCCAGTGCACTATAGCCAGACAGGTCAGCCTGTATGCCAGGATTGGCTGTAAACACTGGGATGTCTGAGGAAAAATTATTAAGGGGTACCCAGTCATCTGCGCCATGTTCAGCATTAGGGGAATCGTCGATTTCCCCTAATGGTCCTGCAGTATCTGGCACATAGTCCCTGTCCCCTGCGTCACTCCCTGCGTCACTCTGAGGCAGTGTCAGTCGCCTCTGAGTCAGCCGCTAACAGGGCATAAGCCTCCTCTGCGCTATACTTTTGAAACATTGTTAATACAGTTAACACAGCTAACCAAACTTGAACTAAATAACTTTTTTTTTATTTCCTAATTCCCACTAAATTCCACCCACCCAAGTAACTAAATCACAAATTAATAAAATCAAATAATACAATTTAACCCCTTAGGGTTACAAAAAACATAAAATTTAACCCTTGAAAGCAAAAAAAAATAGGTCACAGTAAAGTACTGTGACCTGTATATTGATCACTGCTAGCAGTGATCAAGCAACAGGGAAAGGGTTATTTTTATTTTTTTAATAAAGGTTAAAGGGATTAGGAACTTTTAATAGAACTTAACTATTCTTCTGGGACACAATGTTGCAACGATCCGTCTCTCTCCACTTCACAAACCCACACGTGGTGGAGGGAGGCGGATCAGATATCCTAGCAGCATTGTGACCGCTGTGACTGGCTGTCACAGCGATCACATGGGCTGGGATTTCGGGATTTGCTGCTGCTGGACTGCCCCTGACTCGGAGGCACCCAGCAACAGCGTTAACCCCGCGATCGCCGGCACCGCGGCAATCAGGGGTTAATTTTAACACATGACAGACAAGGTCCGTCACTCGTCATTAACGCTTTCCACTGAGTGACGGACCTCGTCCGTCACTCGCCGTTAAGGGGTTAAGAAAAGACTAAAGATTAAAGAGCAGAGAGTATTCCAAAATTTTTCACATTATTTCAAAGGCATACTCGAAAACTCTGCATAACCATATATCAGGGGGTGATGATAAGAGGTGGAATTTGTATAGTATTGAAATTATATAAAGTATATTAAAATATATAAAATTGCAACAGTCCAATCCATTTAGTAGAAAAGTTGTTGGCATCCTGTATTTTCTTATGGAAACATACCACCAAAACACCATTTTGTTAAAAGCAGGAAACAAGTTATATTGGTACAATGTTTCAACCTAAGCACATTGCATTTGGCAAGACTGGATGGTTTAAGCTGGTCATGCAGGATTTCAATCTCTTGGCTGACTCATAAGAGGGAATGTGAGAAAATATTGTTACAGAAATAGTAACTGATCCGTGGAATAAACTGCCAGAAAAGATGTACTAGTATAAGCTGTTAGCTTAAAGAAAGCTAAACTAAGGTGGCAATTTCACTATTTCTACTTCAAATATTCAGTCTTAACGTCATAGACTTATTTGAAAAGAAAATACATCCAAAGCAATCTTTTTAAAAAATATCTGGATGAATGTGCCCCTAAGCTGAAGGATGTGAAGTTCCTTTGCAACATATTCTAAGTAAAAATGTCTGGAGAGAGGCTAAATATATTATAAATGTATAATTTAATAAACATAGCAAACATATGAAATAGAATCCAGGCAGGCAGAGAAGGAGACTTCTGTATTTTACTGAATTGTTCCTGGGTGTGAGGGAAATGGAGTTGGTAAAAATGTATCTTATGCTAAACACAATATCTGTTCCTCTTTTCTTTGAAATAGGAGGTCACACTCCCCACTGATGGTGTGTTCAGCGGTCATTGGTCAACACTCATCATCAGCAACTTTTTTAGTGTGTGTGTGTGTGTGTGTGTGTGTGTGTGTGTGTGTGTGTGTGTGTGTGTGTGTGTGTGTGTGTGTGTGTGTGTGTGTGTGTGTGTGTGTGTGTGTGTGTGTGTCTGTGTGTATGACTGCCTGTGTGTGTGTGTGTGTGTGTGTGTGTGTGTGTGTGTGTGTGTGTGTGTGTGTGTGTGTGTGTGTGTGTGTGTGTGTGTGTGTGTGTGTGTGTGTGTGTGTGTGTGTGTGTGTGTGTACAGGGTTTGGGAGCTGTTAGTGCATGCCTCAATGAGAGAAGCCATAGAAATGCAATTTAGATGATAGTGACTCAACAATAATACAGATAAATTAAAAATAAACTTACTTTCTTAGTTCCCTTGTCAACCTAAATAGATCTATTACCTCTGGTAAAGTTTTAAGATGGTGGGGCGCTAGGCTCCCTCCTGCAATTTGGTCCTTCAACTCTCCGTAAATCTTACACCTAATCTGTTGGACTTTTTCCACTGGATATTATTAATTACTTTAGCCTAATGAAGTAGTTTAGGTGTATAGATCTTGATCCCGGCGTCTCGTTGCTCTAGTTTCTGCCACTGAAAAGAAGACGTTGGGAAGAACAGGTAACTGTCAGACAGCAAATAAGTGTGATTCATACAATTTCTCATAGGATGTAATCAGATTGTTCAGCAAACAACCATAAACATGGTTACACTTTTTTTTTTTTTTACTCTCCCTAATAGTGATAGAGGGGATAGGTGTAACATATTCCTGCTCACATTACAGTATCTGCGCCCAGCGGCCGTGCGTCTGTATAACTGACTCTTGCAGCATGTTGAAGGACGCCGGCTGCTGCGGATCCATGCCAAATTATACCCTCACGTCCGCCCACGTTAATGGTGACGTCGGAGTGCATGTGACGTCACACGGGAGACACACGCACGTTTTGGGGTCAAAGGTTGTTTTCGGCCAATCAGAACTGTAAAGCAATTATTTAAACTCAAAATTACTTTTCCTCATTGCCCTGTCATGGTTTCCCTAGTGGTTGTCTGAGAGTGTGTTCCTGAGCATTTACATTCAGTTTTTTGACTTTGGCTTTGTTGGACTTCCTTGTTTTCTGGCATCCCTGACTTCTGGCTTTCCCTTATCGTTGTGTCTCATTCTGTGTCCCCTGACCTCCGTAAGTATCCTGACTATTCTTGGTGCGTTAAGTCCGGCCATTCTAAGGCCCGGTAATACGTTACCTATTAGTCCTCAGTGTGACACAATCCTACGTGCTGGATCAATTAATAATTCTGACAATAGGTGAGGAAAAATGCACTACTATTAACTAAAACACGTTTGATCAAACAGACACATCTCAAAGGCGCAAGTTTACACAAAATAGTTACAAATCTAACAGAAAAACAATTATATATTTGAATTTAGTTATTAATTATTTATTTATTTGCTTGTTTATTTATTTTTATTGCAAAAAAAACTGGTGAAGCTCTGCCTCTATGGACGAGCCTTCATTGCCTCTGCGTAGATGCTATTCCAGTTAGGTACTACGTTTTCTGTAACGTATTCTCACATCTTACCCTGTCACTCCCATGTCTATTTGTGTCATCTTCTAGAATTTTTAATTTAAAAAAAATTATGTTTCATTTTAATAAGTCTCTTAATATATTTAGCAGTTTATTGATTAATTTCCTCATACAAAGTATTATTTAAGTAAGAACGTCTTTGAATTTTCTTTTAATGTCTGGTCAGAAATAATGTATTTTATGAGATATGGTCTCAAGGACAAGAAAAACAGTCTTTAAAACAGAATTACCTTACCATTCGGCTGCAACATCCTCTGGATACATTTTCCCATAAAGCCAAGGCAGTTATTCATTCTAGCAGCTGTTCTAGTTGCTTTGTCTACCTACATTTAATTGTCTCATCTAATAAGTAATTTCTTACTTGTGATGTTTTGTCAGTTACACACCATTAGACTACCATTAATACCAACCCTTCAAAACCTTCACAGTAGATTTGCAGTATTACAGCTGCTGTATGAACATTGCCAGGCTGAACAAGAATGCTCTGTGTAGAACATTGAAAGGACTCATTAGTCATCTTATGTTTGTTATGCCCATGCTTAACTTCCAAACATGCTCCTGCCACACAGTTTTTAGTCCAATAAGACACAGTCTAAACTTGACTACATGTGTGTCTGTGTAAATGTACTTCTATTTCGTAAATTAACTGTTAATTGTTGCTAATGCCTAGGTGTGGGACCCACACAACAACCAAATGTATTTCTATAAGCCAGAAAATGAGCACCATGTATATTTTTGTAAGCATGTTCATTGCAAATTATTGCCTCATCTCAAAATGTAGTCACCTGTATTTTTATATGGTGTTTTAGGAACACTGAACACATTTTAAGCACTGCTGCACACCTCCTAACATGTTCACTACTACTTTGTTAAAGAAAGAAAAACACGGCCCCTTCTACTTATGCATAACTGCACTAAGCAACGAAGCAGAACACAGGACTGATACTTTGTTTACTTAAAATGGGCCTACTAATGTTCTCACTTTTCAAGCCAACAGCAATAAAAAGAAGATTCTACACAGGTAGACAGATAGTTGTATATTAAAAAAAAAAAAAAAAAAAAATTCAGTTCTCCACAACTTATGTATTCTAGTTATTTTTTCTAGTGTCAGCTGTACTTAAGCGATTATTCACTAAACAGCGAGATGCAGTAGGATAATAGTTGCTTTGTTAAACAGTTCAGCAGAATTTATGATTTTTTTTTTTAAATAGTGAAGTTTTCCATTAAGATGAATTTTCTATATAAAAAAGGCTTACATGCATTCACATTTCATTAATTAAAATCAAGCTACAACAAAAAATACTTTGTTATATGGATGAGCCAATATAAAAAAAAAATCTTGCAAAAAGTAAAATATCTAAAAAGTTTCCACCACCAAGTTTAGCAAATTGCAATCAACTGTAAAGGCTTTTAGGAACAAGTATCTCATAGTATAATGTACATTCATTCCTTTGGCAAGATCATCTACGGAGGATCCTTCAGTGTAGTAGGATCTTCCATAGTCTCCATTTTGTATTTTTGTTTTGGCTGAAAATTCACCACAAACTGAAAACTAAACTGAAAAGGAAGAGAGAGGTCTACCATCCCTTCTCTCAGGTGCCCCCATGTAAGTAAGCTTAGAAGACATTTGCAAATATGCAGAGAATTCCGAGGAAAAGTGCTACTTTAAATTTCAGGATTTCTTGGCAAGATTATTTTCTAAATTATGTATGATTATTTTCTAATATATGCAAGAGGTATTCTTCTCAATGCAACTTATTGTTAAAAGACTAAAATCCCAAGTAAACACAACTCGAAAATGAGATGAAACAGTTATGCTGCTGTTTTCTTCCTCTGAAGAATTGTCCAATTTTTTTTTTTAATTACAATAATAATGCTCTTTTAAATCAATGTTTTTTTATTTGACAAAGTTTATCTGACAAATATTTTCTTCTTCCTAAGCAAACATTCTGGCTGTCTGCGGGTCATTTTGACCTATAGTCATCCTGACTTTGAACTCAAATATTAGCTCATCCTTTCCTTAAAGAAAGTATTTAGACTTATATTTATGAAAACAAAAAATAAGACGTAATTTAATTATATTAAATGACAGATATTAATACACCTCAATAATTTACACAATAATTTAAAATGTTAAGTAGGAGGCAGCATTGAACTTAATAAATATTTATTTTTTAATCCCTTTTAGAATAATATATAAATATATTAATAGATGGAGATACTTAAGATCTGGAATGAGGAAACCCAATCAACCATCAATTTTACGACCTGTGAATAGATCGAATTTTATCCTGCTGGGTTTGTTGGACCAGATTAAATTGTCCATGGACTTATATAATTCAGCAAAGAATGAGTTAGGTATATGAATAGGGACTGGCTGAAATACAGTAAATAGAAGGACATTCATAATGATTATGTTTATTCAGTCAAACTAAGAAAACAGTTTACTTGTCTAGCTTCTCAAGTCACTTTGTATGACCACCAGTAAGTGTTGAAGGTTGGTTTTACAGAGTACGCTCAACTCCTCTGAAATGTGTATTCCTAAGTATCTTTAAGTGGTGGCCAGTGGAAGAGCAACTTTTGTTACAGGTCAGAAACACAGTCTGTGGTACATACTGATTGAATGAATAATGTGGTTACCATTCTATTGCTTCACCCGGATCAGTACTGTTTTTCTTGTGGTCTACCATAGAAATGAATGTATACTGTGCTTGTTCTATAATTTAAATGTTGCAATTGTGCAAACAATAAAAATGTGATTAGAATACGTTTATGAATTTTAGACTTGTGCACTGTGGGAAAAAAAATGGAAAAGCAATTAGGACAGCCAACAAGCAGTAAATATACATATAACTATTCTGACATGGAGCAATGGCAAAAATATTGCCTGGGCTGACAGCTATGCAACACCAGACATTTTTGCAATGGCAATTATGAGTTGCCAGAATTAGATTATATATATCTGGAAGAAAAAAAATTAACTAGAATAGACCAGGGCTGTTTTTAAGTTTAGCTGTAACTTTCCTCTTACTCATTTACTTTAGCCACACATATTATATACCGTTTTTCTCGCCATTAAATGGTCTTTCTAAAGATACCATTATTTTCATCATATCATATAGTTTACTATAAAAAAATTATAGAAAATGATGAAAACATGTAAAAAAACAAACTGTTTCTAACTTTGACCCCCAAAATCTGTTATGCATCTACAACTGCCAAAAAACACCCATGCGAAATAGTTTCTAAATTTTGTCCTGAGTTAAGAAATACCCACTGTTAACATGTGCTTACCATTTTTTTTTTGAAAGTTATAGGGCTATAAGTACAAATAGGACATTGCTGTTTCAATATATATATATTTTACATTTATCAATAGTGACATTGTAACACTGTTATTGGTCATAAATCTCTCAATCACACCTCACATATCTTTTTTAGTAGTCACTTCGTCACAAACATTGGCCAAAGAACACTGCAAAAAACAAATATAAATGCTAACTTTGACCAGTGTTTGTGACTAAGTGGCTACTAAAAAAGACTGAACATTGCAAATCTTTGGTTATCTTCTTTTGCAAATGGTATGCCTTCATGAGGGTAATTCTCATTCCTGGGCTACCATACGCTCTCAAAAGGCAACATAACCATTCTGGCAAATTTCAATGTTAAAAAACAGAAAATCAAGCCTTATATTTGACCCGGTAACTTTAAAAAACACTATAAAACCTGTCCATTGGGGGTACTGTTATACTCGGAAGCCTTCTCTGAACACAAATATAAGTGTTTCAAAACAGTAAAATGTATAACCGCAATGATATCATCAGTTAAAGTGCCGTTTGTGTGTGGAAAAATGCAAAAAATGTAACTTTCACTGACCATATCATTGCTGTGATATGTTTTACTGTTTTGAAACACTAATATTTGTGTTCAGCGAAGTTTCCCCGAGTATAACAGTAAACCCCATGTACAGGTTTTAGGGTGTCATGGAAAGTTACAGGGTTAAATACAGTGCTAGCAAATTGAATTGTCTGGACTTACTGCCTGGGTTATCAGGCAGGTCCCCCAAATTGCAATCAATAAAATTACTTAAATATGTAAAAATATTACTTAAATATGCACATAGCATTTAAATATATACATATTTATATATTTGAGGTCTATGTGTATATTTATGAAATTATTTAAATATATATTTTCATTCTAAGTGTATTTTTATATAAATACATATATTAGAATCAAAATACAGTTAGAATAGCATTACATAAGAACATCTATCTATCTATCTATCTTTCATTCCTTTTTCAAGATCATTCATTCCTTTTTCAAGATCATTCATTCCTTTTTCAAGATCATCTAAAGAGGATATATATGTGGATAGTTAATACAATATTAAACAAATCTGCAACCAGTCAAGCCATAAGACTTGCTTTTCCCACAGAAATCCCAAATCTACAGTGATGTTACTACCGCAAAGAATTCTGGGTGGGTATATGCAAATTAGTTCAACAAAGAATCACATTTTTGCCTCATTCCTTTTTAACCCCTTAACGACTGAGGACAGTTCAGGACCGTCATCGGCATTTTAGCATTGCCGACCGCTGACAGTCCTGAACCGTCACAATGGTAATTGTTACTCACCCTGTCGCCGTCATTCCCACGGCGGCGATCGGCAGTGCTCCTGGTGTGGGGAGACTGCCTGCAGCCCCATGGTGAATTAGGACCCGGGGGGGCCATGTGATCGCTCAACAAAGCGGTCACATAGCCACAATAGGTGTCCTAGTGTCTGTCTGCAGGGGGACTGCCTGTGCTGACAGGCAGTCTCCCTGCAAGTGTAAAATAAAAATTAAAACAAAGGTTAATGTTAATAAATAAATATGTGTGTATATGTATATGTATATGTATATGTGTATGTATGTATATATATGTCTATATATCATATATAATGTCATACTAAGTGTATTTTTATATTACTATATACATATATTAATATAAAAATACACTTGTAATTAAATTACACACATATATATTGTGGCTACTAAAAAAGACTGGACATACCCCATTTTGAATACCCTGGGTTGTCTACTTAAAAAAAATATATACATGTGGGGTGTTATCCAGAGATTTATGACAGATAATAGTGTTACAATGTCACTATTGATGATTTTTAAAAATGTATGTTTTGAAACTGCAATATCCTACTTGTACTTATAGCCCTATAACTTGCAAAAAAGCATGTAAACACTGGGTATTTTTAAACTCAGGACAAAATTTTGAATCTATTTAGCAGTTTTTTTTCATTAGCTTTTGTAGATGAGTAAAAGATTTTTCAAGTAAAAGTAAAAAAACATGTGTTTTTTTTCAATTTTTCAGCATATTTTTTTAAATTAAATTACATTAGATTATATAAATAATGGTATGTAAAGAAAGCCCTTTTTGTCCTGAAAAAAAACCAATATATAATTTGTATGGGAACAGTAAATGAGAGAGGAAAATTACAGCTAAACACAAACAACACAAAAGTGTAAAAAGAGGCCTGGTCGCAAATGTACAACATCACAAAAACAGTCCGGTCTTTAAGGGGTTACACATGGATTCCTTTGAGTCTGTGTTTGCTGTATACAACAGCTTTGAAATACAACTTAGGAAAAGATGCAAAGCCAGTGAACCACTCATTGACAGCTGTTTCATTGTTAATGCAAATCATCAGCATGAGATTTGTTACTGGTTTGCTTATTGAGGCTTGGTAGTGCTTGGAAAGCAAAATCCAAATAGGTTATGGTGGGGAAAAAGTGTGATTGAGAACCCCTTCCACCTGAATGTATATACACCCATATATAACTACATAGGCATGCGCAGCCTATTGCATTAGGGTGTGCACCCTAAAGGACAAACACACGCCGCGTGTATATGTATGTATACATATATATTCACACACACATATATACAGTGCTGTTAGTGTGCAGTGTGAGGGTACTGTGTGTGTAAGGGTGGTGTGAGGGTGCTGTTAGTGTGATGTGTCTGTGAGGGTGCTGGTAGTTTGTTGTGTGTGAGGGTGCTGTTTGTGTGCTGTGTGTGATGGTGCTGGTAGTGTGCTGTGTGTGTGTGTGTGAGGGTGTTTTTGTGTATTTGTGAGGTTGCTGTTAGTGTGCTGTTTGTGTGTGAGTGTAGTTTGTGTGCTGTGTGTGTGAGGGTGCTGTGTATGTGTGTTTGTGAGGGTGCTGTCAGGGCTGCCGCCAGAAATTTTGTGGCCCCTGATGCAGCCCCAGGTCTGGGCCCCTGGGGACCCGCCTCAGAGTCTGCCCACATCCATTTTGTGGCCCCTGATGCAGCCCCAGATCCACCCACAGGGCCCATCCTGAGTCTACCACAAGAATGAAGTGTGTGTGTGTGTGTGTGTGTGTGTGTGTGTGTACTGAATTTGGTATGCGTATAGTGGCTGTAAAATGTATGTAGTGGATGGGAAGTGCATGAATAAAGTGGATGTGGTGTTTATAGTGGATGCAGATTGTATGCTTGTGTAGTGGATATAGTGTGTGTGTGTGTAGTGGATAGAGTGTGTATAGTGAATGCAGAGTGTGTGTTTGTGTAGTGGATGTAGTGAGTGCAGTTTGCGTTTTTATGTGGTGGATGATGTGTGTATTTGTGTAGTGGATGATGTGTGTTTGTGTAGTGCATAATGTGTGTGTTTGTGTAGTGGATGTAGTTTGTGTGTTTATATGGCGGATGCTCTG
The DNA here is from genome assembly GCA_933207985.1 of Pelobates cultripes. Classification (NCBI taxonomy): domain Eukaryota; kingdom Metazoa; phylum Chordata; class Amphibia; order Anura; family Pelobatidae; genus Pelobates; species Pelobates cultripes. The sequence goes on from CAKOES020000097.1 coordinate 32,750, forward strand.
TGTGTGTAGTGGATGCTGTGTGTGTTTATGTGGTGGATGCGGTTTGTGTGTGTGTAGTGGATGTAGTTTGTGTGTTTGATGGTGTGTGTTTGTGTAGTGGGTGCATTTTGTCTGTTTGATGGGGTGTGTGTGCTGGGGGTTATTTTTTTGCTGTTTATTTTTTATTAAAAATTATTTTTTAATGTATTCCCCCCTCCCTGCCTCTTACCTGCAGTCAGGGAGGGGGAACACTGGATTCCCTGGTGGTCCAGTGGTTCAGCTGGGCTGGTTAGGCCAGCAAAGAGGGGCCAGCAGTCTGCATCTTCCCTCTCCAGGCGAGCCTGGCATGCATTGCGTGTCACGAGCGTTGTCGCGCCAACCTGCTGCAACGCTTTACAGCCGCAGCTCGCGAGAGGTCAGCATATCCTGGGCCCTGCTTGAAAGTCAGCAGGGCCTGCAGGGGCATATATATAGTGGTACTCGCACTTGCACTTTGGAGGACGGGGGGCCCGGACACACATAGGATTACCAGTGGTTGTCACCACCTGATAGCGGCCCCGGGTGCATGGGCGTCCGCAGGAATTTTTCCGGGTGGGGGCATAATTGTAATGACATCCATGCTTGGTCCCTTTTTGACAGTGTCATGAAGGGAAGGAGCATAGTTATTATCACATAAAGCCATGGTGAATAGCGTTTTCACAGCTATGGTGTCAGGAATACATGTTTGCATTCCTGACACTATAGTGTTCCTTTCAGCAAATTAAAAGAACATTTTGGTCACCATAACAACTTCATCTAAATGAAAATGCTATGATGCCAGGAAGCCCCTGGGTGCTCTCTTTCCTTTAAGGGGTTAAACCGCTCTCAAATGGTTTAACCTCAAAGGCTTCCTCCAGCTCCAGATTTCCAGGTCGCTCAGAGGTATTCGGCTTCTAAAAGTGCAGATTAACGTCAGGCATGGGTACCACAGATTGGCTAGAGTGGTCAGTTGACGCTCTAAGCCAATCGCTAGGTCCCGGTTCATAAAAATGTTTAACTTTTTTATGAATGGGGAGCTACTGATGGCTTAGAGTACCAGCTGACCCCTCTAGCCAATCAGCGACACCTCTCCCCAGCGGCCCTCTGTGCTTCCTGACAATCAGTAAATTGTCAGTTACAATCAGTAAAAGTGAACACATTAACACTGATATTTTTTTTTAATCAGGGGAGATGAGAAGGTCCAAAGTTTCCCTGCCAGGCCGAGGTATCAATGCCTTATGATGTGGTGTCCAGAATAAAGTGGAGGGTTCACTTGTCCTTCCTGCTCCAATCTCCTTTTCTTCTCCTTCATTTGACACAGTCTTCTTTTTCTTCTGACACTGTCTTCTCTCCTCCTTGGCTCCTTCTGCTCCTTTACCTTTCTGCTACTTTCTGCTTAAAGGTACTCCTTTCTCTTTCTGATTCTTTTCTGCTCCTTGCAGACCCATTCTGCTCCTTCACCTACTTTACCTTTGTGCTCCTTCTGATTCTTTTTGCTCCTTTACCTTTGTGCTCCTTCTGTCCATTCTGCTCTTTGCAGACCCTTCCTTCTGTTTGCTGCCCCTTGCAGACCCTTCCTGCTCATTTCTGTTCCTTCTCCTACTTCACCTTTGTGCTTCTTCTGTCCCTTCCTGCTCCTTGCTGCCATTTTGCTTAATTTTTAAAATTATTTTTTATTTTTTAATTAATATATGCACACACACGTGTAATTTTACTCTAAGTGTATTTTTATATTAATAAAAAATACACTTAGTATGAAGACAGACAGACAGACAGACAGACAGACACATACACATTCATTCCTTTTTCAAGATCATCTAACTAGGATATATAAATGTGGATAGTTAACACAATGTTAAACAAAAATCTGCAACCAGTCAAGCCATAAGACTTGCTTTTCCCACAGAAATCCCAAATCTACAGTGATGTTACTACCGCAAAGAATTCTGGGTGGGTATATGCAAATTAGTTCAACAAAGAATCACATTTTTGCCTCATTCCTTTTTAACCCCTTAACGACTGAGGACAGTTCAGGACCGTTAGGACCGAGAGGAACACCAATCGCCGACAGGGGAATGGCGGCGATTGGGTAAGTACTAAGAATACCACGGACGTACTAGGTATGTCCAAGGTCCTTAGGGAATGTTTTTGTCGGACGTACCTAGTACGTCCACAGTCAGGAAGGGGTTGATAGAACATATTCTTGGTGAGAGATCTGCCTCTTCCTGAGTCAATGAGTATGTCACAAAATCTGCAATATGAGAAGTATAAATAGTACCAGATTGCTATTGAGTTTCATTAGTTAGAATATTTATAGCTGACCATTTTAATTGTCTCTTCATGCAACAAAACCTTAATACATTTTGTGTTGCAGTGTTGCAGAAGTCAATATGTAAAGAATATACTGTGACAGATCTCTGTCTTGAACTTACAGAGACTTATTCTTCATTCGTTAGTTTAATTCGTGTTTTCCCGTTCATGTGGACTCTATACCATTCCCTTTTTAACTACCGAATAAAACTCCCGAACGGCTGACCACCCAGTAGTGAAGTGTGCTGCTGGTTAACCTCTTGGTCCTATTAGAACATTGAGGTTAACCGCAGACATCTCTTAATTGATACTGTAGCTGGGTGGCCACCATTCGTATACCGAACACGAGGTGTTCGACGGCCAACTCATGGAACTCAAAACGGACACTTTTTGGCACGAACACCGCTGAGGCCGCCGACTTCCCTTCTCCTTCGGTAGAAATCTGCGAACGTCCCTCTATTCGGTACTTTGGGAATGAATAAACCATACCCCAGATAGCCATGCCATGGAGCCCATTCGTATGGAGAACAGACTTTGTGAACACTTTGACTCCACGGCGATTGGACTGTGTACATAGGATCTGAGCGCTATTCGGTACTTTTGTGCGCTTAGATCCTAGCTATCTGGGGACCTGTTGAATGCCTATGTTATGTTTTAATATTGAACAGTTATGTATTTTTATGCCTTTTTGTCCTTGTCATCTAAAATGGCGGTTGGTCTTTGTCCTGGGAGATAATTGAATTACTTCACAATTATCTCCCGGGCAGAGCAGAGGGTCCTGGGTAATAAAAGAGGAATGGCTATGTATGAAACTCTGTGATTGGTTGTTACAATGTCCTTGTCCCAGTTTCCCATTTGGTCCCCTCGGGGAGTGTCCACCAGATGGGAGACCAGCATAAATACCGGGCATGCAGCCCACATTAAATCAGATTCCTGCTGACCCTCAATATGGAGCTTTGTCTCGTCATTGGGGGGATTATTCGTATGGATTATGCTTGTTCGACTATTTGGGAGACTGACTGATTCATGTGTTCGGCTGTTTTTGGAGACCAACGGGTTCGTGTGATTGCTGTTCGGCAGTTTGGAGCGCTCAGTAGTTACCTCTGCATTCGGTAGGGGAACATCCTATACGGCAGTAACCCCTCTCCTACCGGGGGAGCCGTAACATTTCCAAACCATTTCTATTGAAACAACAAACTGTATTATATATGGATATTTATTATTATTTATTATTATTATTATTATTATTATTATTATTATTTTATTATTTATATAGCGCCAACAAATTCCGTAGCGCTGTACAATGGGTGGACTAACAGACACATAATTGAGATCAGACCACTGACGTACAGGAACAGAGGGGGTTGAGGGCCCTGCTCGATGAGCTTACATACTAGAGGGAGTGGGGTATAGTGACACAAAGGGTTAAAGTAGGGGAATATATACACACTCATAATACACTCATATATTAATGAGCCCAGTATGGCTCCTCTGTAATAATGTGAAGTGGTACACATTAGGATAATATTTCTTCAAGTGCCCTCAGCATGGATATGCAAAAAAGAAACATATAAAGTGTACACTGTATGTAATGGTGAATGAGATAAAGAAACATACATACAGGTTTCAGAGCAATTTAGATTGTTCAATCCCCAGGGCATGGGTAAAATGCATCTGTAACAGAGCTCCTAGTACTCCGACTGAGTACCTAGTGCTTCCCGAGGGCTCCAAGTACTTCTCCAGACACCATAAGCACTGCAGATCAAACCTCTCGTCCTGCCGAGAGCAAAGCTGGAACAAGCTCTTAAAAGAGCTCAGTGATTATAGCTAGGGGAGTATGTAAGCAATCCCCCAGTGTAGATGCAGTCGTATCCCCCAATCGTGAGACGAGGCTCTATGTTGAGGGTCAAACAGGAACAGTCTTTTAAAACACCAGTAAGTCCAAATAGTGTTTTTTTAAATGGCAAAGTCTCCCAGGGGTCATAGTCACATTTCAAGAGGCCGGCAATTAGTCCTCTCCAGGCACAAGTGGCGAAGTTAGTTTCGCCACAGAATCCACACCAAATAAATGCAGAAGTAAAGTTAGAAAGGATCCACAATGAATACCAAAAGCAATTTATCTACTAAAAAAATAATAGTATCAAACAAATATATACTAACACATTTCGCCTGAAAATAAGGCTTTTTTCAAAAGGTCATGGCATCATCCTCCTTTATAGACTGCTGAGAATTCAAAGTTTGCAGGTATATAGTGTTTGAGTAATGTGATTGTGACATATGTAGTTGTCAGATTGTGACTAACTGGACTGGCTTGCTAGCTACCTGCCCAGTAGTGTAAGCATACAGGACAGGGGCTACTGTATTCTATCCTATTTGGAGTAACTTTTCCATTTTTCTATTGCATCATTTCACATTTAGGACTTTTTGCCTTCGGCATTTTGTTCACTCTGAGTCATTTTGTCTTCTAATGAAGCTGCACTAAGTGAGCTCCTTAATAGACTGACACCTTTATGTATAAGCACCAGTTTTTACTACTGTGACAAATGCTCTTTATTATTATTTTATTTATATAGCACCATCAAAATTCTGTAGTGCTGTACAATGGGTGGACTAACAGACACGTAATTGTAACCAGACAAATGGACGCACAGGAACAGAGGGGTTGAGGGCCCTGCTCAATGAGCTTACATGCTAGAGGGAGTGGAGTATACTGACACAAAGGGTATAAGTAGGGGTAATGAAATAGTTTTCTAGAAAAGTATTTACTGGGAACTTAGTAGATTATTTTCGACAGTTGCAGGAGCGGAGTCATGGGGGGGAGACAGGGGAATGAAAATCTGCTAACAGTTTAAATTATATCCTTTCCTGAAGAAGTGTGTTTTCAAAGATATTTTGAAGGAGTGAAGATTGGGTAAAAAGTCTAATAGAGAAGGGAAGGGAGTTCCACAGAAAAGGTGCAGCCCTGGAGAAGTCTTGGAGGCGAGCATCAGATGTGGGAGTACAGACAGAGGATAGACGTAGGTCTTTGGCAAAGCGCAGGGGCCTCAACAGGACATACTTGTGTATTAGGGAGGCTAGGTAGGTTGGAGCAGCATTATGTAGGGACTTGTAAGCAAGCACCAGAATCTTAAATTGAGCCCTATATCTAACTGGAAGCCAATGTAGTGACTGACACAGGGGGGAGGCGTTGGAGGTGCGGGCGGACATGAAAATGAGACTTGCCGCTGTGTTCATAATAGATTGCAGTGGTGCAATCTGGGAACATGTAATCCCACTGAGAAGGGGATTGCAGTAGTCAAGATGGCAAAGAACAACGGCATGGACCAGCACCTTAGCCATGTCTGGTGTTAATAGGTGCAGATGCGAGCTATGGTTTTGAGAAGGAAGCGGCAGGATTTGGTTATTGACTGGATATGAGGGGTGAAGGAGAGGTCTGAGTCAAAGAGAACACCTAGGCAGTGAGGTAGAGGTGATGGTGGTGCAGTTGACTTGGAGGGAGACAGACACAGGAGTAGCAACACTTGAGGGAGGAAAGACCAGAAGTTCTGTTTTGGACAGGTTGAGTTTAAGGAAGTGAGCAGCCATCCAACTGGAAATCGCTGAGAGGTAGTCAGAGACACAAGTCAAGATGAGCGGAGAGCGATCAGGAGAGGACAGGTTGATTTGTGTCATCTGCATATAAATGATAATGGAAGCCAAAGCAGCTGATGAGTTTACCAAGGGAGGCAGTATAGATGGAGAACAGTAGGGGACCAAGGACTGCACCTTGGGGTATACCAACAGAGAGGGGTTGGGGAGAAGAGGCAGAGCCAGAGAAAGAAACACTGAAAAAGTGTTGGGAGAGGTAGGAGGAGCACCAGGAGAGAGCAGTATCTTGTAGACCAAGAATGAGAAGTTGTTGATGATCAATAGTGTTAAAGGCAGCAGAAAGATCAAGGAGAATTAGAATAGAGTAATGGATGCGAGATTTAGCAGTGATTAAATCGTTGGATACTTTGGTCACAGTTGTTTCAAAAGAGCGTCGAGTTCAGAATCCAGACTGAAGCGGGTCAAGCAGAGAGTTGGATTTGAGGAAGTCTGTCAATCTTGCATGCACAACTCTCTCAAGGATCTTGGAGGCAAACGCCTTAGCGATATAGGGCAGTAGTTGGATGGGGAGTTGGGCTTT
>CAKOES020000097.1:43093-56010 GCA_933207985.1 Pelobates cultripes
AGAGAGGAAAATCAGTCTAGCTGCAGCATTCATTACAGACTGTAGCGAGGCAATACGGCTTTTGGGAAGACCAAGTAGGAGAGGGTTACAGTAATCCATGCGGGAAATTACTAGAACATGGGCAAGCTCTTTGGTCGCATCTTGCATAAAAAAGGGGCAGATGCGGGCTATATTTTTGAGTTTGAACCTATAGGATTTGGCAACAAACTGGATGTGAGGCTCAAAGGTGAGGCCAGAGTCAAGTATGATGCCAAGACAGCGTGCTTGCAAGGATGGACTATGTGGATATCACTGACTTGAAGGGAGAGCGAGAGAGGAGGATCAGTATTAGGAGAAGGAAAGATAAGGAGTTCGGTTTTAGAGAAATTGAGTTTCAGAAAGCGTGAGGACATCCAGTCAAAGATGGAAGAAAGGCAAGCAGTGACACGTTGCAGGATGGCAGGGGAGAGGTCCGGGGAGGAGAGGTATATCTGAGTGTCATCAGCGTACAGGTGGTAGTTGAATCCAAAAGAGGCAATAAGCTTGCCAAGAGAGGCAGTATAAAGAGAAAATAGAAGGGGACCAAGGACAGAGCCTTGGGGAACTCCAACCGAGACAGGACGAGGGGAGGAGGTATGCTTGGAAAAGGAGACACTGAATGAGCGTTGGGAGAGATAGGAGGAAAACCAAGAGAGGACAGAGTCACAGAGACCGAGCGATTGAAGAGATATGAAAGTAGTGAGGCTATGGGGAAGCCTAATGTGTGCATGGTGCTTGCTGAGTATGCACATTAAATTGGCTGACACGGCCTAGTGCTAAGGGACATCAGCATGAGAACTAGGTATGTAAATAAAGGGTTATATAATCTTTTACATCATTTGAGGAAGGGGGGGGGGCAAAGGAACACATTTGTATTAGGGATAAATATTTGTATTCCTAAGTCTAAAGTGTACCTTTAAGTGTATCTTTTATGGTAGAAACAACTTTACTCAATTTAACAGTACGTTAAATTTCATCTAACAAGGCAGTGACCCCCAAGTCACCATGTATGTTACAGAATCAGTAATGAGATCAGGGGTAACCTAATACCCCAGGTCAGAGGGACCTATCAAATATCCCACCCTTATACCTCCAAACAGTTAAAACGGCCAAAGATTCCTAACCCATTTATTATAGTTTAGAGTAATTATGGTGAGCATTATTGCTCCATAGCTCTGTCACACACTCAGACACATTACTAATATGGAGCTCCTTGAAAAGAGGGGCATTAAGATAGAAAAGAAGGACAGAACAGGGACCGTTCCTCCTTATAGGCACACTTGGGATTGCTCCCTCACAAATATGCAAGATCAATATAATATTCACATTTTGTCTACCTATTCCCACTTGTTTTCTAGAAATGTGATAGTTTTCACTTGACCCTATTCTCTTGATGTTGCATATTGCATAAATATCCTGCAAAGAAAATTTGACTATAAAAGAAACATGTTTCCTCCTGATGAAAGCAATCTGCAATTTATCTGCCATCAGTTCAAAAACTAAAAATACATGGTATTAAAACAACTTCATATAGAAAGTAAATCTTCTATTATCCATAGTTTTGCTTTGAGCAGGAACGTATTTTTCAACCTTTTGAAAATTGTTCCTGACTGAGACAAGGCATTTATATTTAATCACATTTTGAATGAGTTTCAGAAACCAAAAGCACAACACTCATAACTAAAATTATTGTTTTGTCACCTGTAGTAAGCCATGGGTTTCAGGATTTTGAAAGCTTAGCTTTCTGAAATATTTAAAGGGACTCTCTAGTGCCAGGAAAACAAACTGATTTCCTGGCACTGCAGGTCCCCTCTCCCTTCCACCTCCCATCCCAAGTTGCTGAAGGGGTTAAAACCCCTTCAGTGACTTACCTGTATCCAGTGCCGATGTTCCTCGGTGCTGGGTCAGGCTCCGCCTACGCTCCTCCCACACCGTCAGCTGGCGGGGGAGACCTATTGTGCATGCGCTGCTGGAGGCAGGGGAGACCTAATGCGCATGTGCGGCAATGCCGCGCACGCGCATTAGACCTCCCCATAGGAAAGCATTGAATAATACTTTCAATGCGTTCCTATGGGGATTTCAGCGACGCTGGAGGTCCTCACATAGCGTGAGGATGTCCAGTGTCGTTATAACACACTTTTCGTGTTCTATGAGCATGGAAGTGTCCTCTAATGGCTGTCTAGTAGACAGCCACTAGAGGAGGACTTAACCCTGCAAAGTAAATATTGCAGTTTATGAAAACTGCAATAATTACACTTGCAGGGTTAAGGGTAGTGGGAGTTGGCAGCCAGACCACTCCAATGGGCAGAAGTGGTCTGGGTGCCTGGAGTGTCCCTTTAAGTGAAATTTTCAGTTGGTCTAAATTAAAGCTATCATTATTCTGTCTATTTATCTTTTTAAATTACTTTATTGGGTGTGCAGTCCACTTCTATTTGGTACATTACCTATGCAGGCAACATTATTTTATTATAATAAGGTCAGACTCAGACATCCTTCTATCAATTTAAGAAGTCCATCAAAACCTCTCTCTTTAGAAATGCTTATGAGTCAGAGTAACTTCTATTTCACAAGCTCTTCACTAAAGGGCCACACTCCACTCTCATATCCAGTTCTGCTTTGTCTCCCCTTGTTGTTTGGGTGCTATCTCCCTCGATGCCTCTATTATATTTTTATACCCTGCCACCTCTAGACTGTAAGCTTGTTTGAGCAGGGTTCTCATCAAGCTATTGTTCCTGTAACAATTTGTAATTTTCAAATTTATTGTTACATTTCCCCCTTTAATAATATTGTAAAGCACTGCGCAATAAGTTGTTGCTATATAAATGGCAATACTACTAATAATAATATTAATTATATAACACAAAGTGTGGTGACTTAAATGTCACCTTGACAACAAGAAGAAAAGATTGATGATGATCTCCATGAACCATAACGTAGGATGTGGCTTAGCACAAAGCAATTTCATCGACTGTTGCTTAACTCTTTCTCAAGTAATGTTTTGTAGAAGAAATGGTGAAGCTTTATGTCAAAAAACAATATTTTGTGTGCATATCAAGAGAATATTTTGTTTGCTTTTTTAGAATGTTTATATATGTGATAGGATGAGTATACAACATTTATAATTGTATGTGTCTATGTGTGTACTAAAACCAATATTTTATGCAGGCATTTTGTCCAATGAAGGCACATATGAGGTGTGTGCATATACTTTGTGTTTAAGTGTGCATTTATCATAAATTTTCTTATTATATCTATTTTAAACCATCCATTAAGTGATCTATATGCAGATCTTATATATTTATTTCTCTCTCTCTTTCTCTATCTCACTCTCTTTCTTTTTCTATATGTAGAAAGGCCATTAGGCCTGAATTTGTGGGAGGAGTAAGTCCCGTACTTAACCCCTTCATGACCATGGACGTATCTGGTACGTCTGGCAGAAAACATTCCATAATGACCTTGGACGTACCTGGTACGTCTGCAGCTATTTTGAGCTCTGGAAGCTCTGATAGTATTGCAGTGATGCTCTGCATGTGCGGAGTGCCTCGAGGGGTCCTGGCACTCAGTGCATATATAATACTATATATTAAAAAAATTAAATAGAAAAGAAATAAAATGATCAATATTAACCCCCATCCCTTTCTAAAGGCAGTGAATCATGGGGCTTCTGGGGGTGTCCCTAGCATGCCGCATCATAAGGGGCAGGCTGGGGTCATCCAATCACAGCTTGCCCCATTAGCAATTTCATCCCAAGTGTGTTCCCCATTTCTCTGATTAGTGTGGATCTGCCTCCCTCTCCTCACTTGTGCTTTAGTGAGAGAAGGAGAGAGATCTGTGGTTTAGCTAGAGAGATTTAGGTGTTTATAGGTAGGGATTTGTAAACTCTTGAGACCCAAAGGCTCTTTTCAGAGCCATTAACCCCTGTCTTGCCAGTGATCACTATAATCACCGGCTTTTGCACAGCAGTAATTGTCTGCTGTTTGTGCATATTTTTTTTCTTTTTTAGGGGTTCATTTTTGTGAATTTTTTTTTTTTTTTGAGACCCAAAAGCTCTTTTCAGAACGATTAACCCCTGTCCTGCCTGTGATCACTCTGCAGATCACAGGCTCTTGCACAGCAGCACTTATTTTGCTGTCTGTTCATTTTTTTTTTAGGGTTTATTTTTTATTTTTTTTTGTGACAGGTCACTAAGTAAAGCGATTGTGATCATGTCACATGGGTCACGGAAGTCAACCAGCGCTGAGCAGTCATATGCCACCCTTGCGCTAGAGTCTGACGCGTCTATGTCAGACTCTGACCCTGATTTTTACCCAGCCAGGTGCTCAGATACATCATCACTAGATACAGTGTCTGCTGCTAGTGATGTTGTATCTGTGCCTGCTAGTCCCCCTGCCCGAAGGAGACGTGCTGCTACAGCTGGCAGAACTGCTGAGGAGTGGGTAGTGCCTCATCGCCAGAGGCCAGACATCCCATCCTTTACTGCAAATCCTGGCATTAATTTGGATGTCACAGGATTTAGCCCTCAGCAGTTTATGGAGGTGTTTCTGGGCGATGATGTATTGGGGAACATTGTCGCCCAAACTAATTTATATGCCCATCAATTCAGAGCTACAAATCCTGACTCTTTTTTGGCAAAGCAGCAATGGGCCCCCATCGATGTGCCAGAATTTAAAAGATTCTGGGCATTGACTATGCTGATGGGCATCATAAAGAAGCCCTCCATCCGCTCCTACTGGAGCAGTAGCCCCATCTGCTCTACCCCCATTTACTCCCAATGTATGTCGAGGAAGAGGTATGAAATGATTCTGCATTTCATGCACTTCAACGACAACAGCCTGTGTCCCTCTAGGGAGCATCCCCAATTTGACAGGCTGTATAAAATCCGCCCCCTGATTACCCACTTCGCTGCCAGGTTTGCAGAGGCTTATACACCTGGAAGGAATATATGCGTGGATGAATCCCTGATGAAGTATAAGGGAAGGCTGGGATTCAAGCAGTATGTTCCTTCCAAGCGCTCTAGGTATGGTGTAAAGATGTATAAGCTCTGTGATAGCGAGAATGGGTATATTCAGGCCTTCCGGGTGTACGAGGGAAAGGATAGCCACCTTGACCCTCCAGGTTGCCCAGAACATATGGGAACCAGTGGCAAGATTGTCTGGGACCTGATTTTCCCCCTCATGAACAAAGGGTACCACTTGTATACTGACAATTTTTATACAAGTGTCCCTTTGTTCAAGCTACTGTACTGTTTTGATACAGTAGCTTGCGGCACAATTAAAAAGAACAGCACAGGTTTCCCAGGACAACTTGCACGCACCCGGCTACGAAGGGGGGAGACCTCAGCTCTGCGCCAAGAGGAGCTGTTGGCAGTTAAGTACAGAGACAAGAAGGATGTGTACCTTCTTACCAGCATCCACACTGAGGGGACTGTGGAGGTCCCTGTACGTGGCAGAGCTGAGAGGACAAGGAAGCCAGTGTGCATCAAGGCCTATAACCGGCACATGGGTGGGGTTGATCTGGCAGATCAGCTGCTGCAGCCCTACCTAATTATACGAAAGACAAGGGCCTGGTACAAAAAGGTTGCAATCTACCTGATGCAGATTGCAACCCACAACGCTTTCTTGTTGTTCAAAAAAGCAAGCCCCGGGACGCAACTGAGATTTTTACAGTTTCAGCTCCAGATCATTTCGGGGATTTTGTACCGTGATGCACCTGCTCCCCGGGCGGTGATGGGAGAGATCAGAGTTGGGGCTACACATTTCATTTTTAAAATCCCCCCTACTGCGGCAAAGCAGAATCCCCAAAAAAGATGCAGGGTCTGTTCTAAGAGGGGGCAGAGAAAAGACAGTGTATATTACTGTCCTGATTGCCCTGGACAGCCTGGACTCTGCATTGGCGACTGCTTCAAACGCTACCACACGCTGGTCCATTTTTAATTTATTTTTTAACATTTGCCGTTCAGAGGTTTTTTGTTTTTTTTAGGGGGGGGGGTTCTTACATTTACCCCGTGCATGGGGGGCATGGGTGTCCTAAGGAGAAGCCTTGCAGAAAACCCCCTGGGGTGTGTTCTTGCAATAACCAACAGCGTGCTCTCCTAAATCACAGTCAAAAAGCAGTGTGTGTGTGTGTGTGTGTGTGAAAATGAGGATTGAACAGTTACCTCCACACGCGTTCTTCAACTGTTTTATTTTATTTATTTATTTTTGGTCTGGCTATAAAAAAAGAAAAAAAGGTTGCATCAAAGCACTCCACATGCAATACCTTGGGGTGTCCACGTTTCAAAGTGTGTATCCTTTCGTGGCGATCTATAAAACTGGGCTCTGTGATAAGCCCCAAGCTAAAGATAGGCCTATCAGAAGAACTACTCTCAATTTCAACTCAAACTGAAAAGTCATACAATTGTAACCATACCTTCCCAAAATCCTGGCGAGCCTATGCGTGGGGGGCATGGGTGTCCTAAGGAGAAGCCTTGCAGAAAACCCCCTGGGGTGTGTTCTTGCAATAACCAACAGCGTGCTCTCCTAAATCACAGTCAAAAAGCAGTGTGTGTGTGTGTGTGTGTGAAAATGAGGATTGAACAGTTACCTCCACAAGCGTTCTTCAACTACTGCAGGGTGTCAACTTTTCAAATACATGCACGCTCATGTCAAGAAAATACATTGGGATATCTGATAAGTCCCCCATAAGGTAGATCGGCAAAGAAGATATGTACAATTTGAAAAACGCATATCAGACATTTTGCTTTGCATCCCCCAGTGAACCCGACAAACATATGCATGCGTGGTATCGCTGTACCCGGGAGATGTTGCCGAGCACATATTGGGGTGTCCTTTGGCAGGAACACCTAACAGGAGGTTAGAATTTATGCTCAAAGTAGAATGTGTGGGTGAAAAAGTGAACATGAATGTGTGAGTGAAAAAGGACATCACAAAAACGTTTGACAGAGACTGGTGGTAGAATAAGTGCATGTAAAGTTTTGAAATGCCACCATGTGAAATGCCCTAGGCTGTGTACTTTTCCAAAACATACGGTTTGACGGAGGTGAATTACATTGGCTGGCTTCAGAAATGTTCCAACTGGGACATGGGGGCATGATGGCCAGCTGTGTTTTATGTCTCATCATATTTCACTTTTTTATTCTAGTAAATCATATGATATGATGAAAATAATGGTATCTTTAGAATGAACATTTAATAGTGAGGTAAACGGTATACAATATGTGTGGGCACAGTAAATATATAAGAGGCAAATACATCTAAACACAGCCACTGCAGAAAAAGAGCCCTGGTCCTTAACGGTAATACAATTGAAAAATTGCCTGGTCACTAAGGGGTTACACTCCCAACCCCTTCTCACCTCTGCCGCTCAGCTGATTGTCCCCATAGCAACCAGCACTTCCGGTCCAGCTTCCCGCCAGAACTGTTCCTGTTTCCAGCAGTCAGACGTCCTGAACAATCCACCGTCCGTTTGAGGTCCTTCCACTCGGTTTTTCCCGGTCGAGGTACCTGGCTTCCGGTCACGAGACCGGCACGTTCACGTAAGCTAGGCGTTCAGGCCTAAAAACGTAGGGGTAGGCTCCGTCTATCTTATTTACACGAATACATGCTCTTCTAAAAAAGTATTCAGTGTTCGCGCCAAAACTGACAAACGCTCGGCACATTTACACATCTTTTAAACATATTCGTACGGAAACTACCGAATCTATATATAAAGTATAACGCTCATATTATTATCTGTATTCCCTTATTTCCGTTCGGTCACTCAGTACCGACCTATTTCCTACGGTTAAAACACGAACACCATGTACTAATCCATATTCGGTTAGATCCTATTCAAACAGGCTAAAGTATGCACAAAGTTCAATTACACGAATTCTACTACATTAACGTATATTCCCTGTTCGGTCAGATAACTACTGATACCTACATGTCAGTATGGGGTTATACTAATCTGGTTTAACTACCAGCCTTTTGTTTTTCTATCTATGCTAACCGGTTTAATTTATTTTACTATAAAAACTATTATAAACATATGGTTTTTCATACACATATTTTAACTAATAAAACTTCATCCTTTTTAACCATGGTACATACTTTCATACGTGACTAATACATATAATACTATTTTTCTAAATATACACCAGACATACTTTAATCTCGACACACAGATAATACATCATTAAACACTACGTGCTACAATACCCGTTACACCAACATCTGTACTATTCCTTTTCCATATAATCACGCTGTCACATATTTTGGCTTTACAGATTGCATCGGCTTCTCGCTTTTTCTGCGCTAAAGTTGTTATTTCAAGGTCTTTTATTACAGGAACAGGTATTGTATCTTATCACTTTGAGTTATCGGGATTTATTACTTACCATCACATCTGTCGCTAACTATGGAAATTTTCTTTGGTTAAACCCTTAGCTCCAGTATTATTCTAAGCTTCCACCGGTTCAACACAGTTAACCTGTTACGCTTAACATAATCTCTGTACATCAAACCAAGGTATAGTTCACTACTCTTTTTACTACATCTCATACTAGACCTCACACGGTCTCAATTTCATTACTACTTTCCCACAGGCTTACGCCCACGGTACGTTATCTCTTTACTATTTTTCTACCCAGACATTCGGTCATACGGCCATCAGGCTCTGAAAACACCAAAACTTGACCTGGTACTCAGCCATACCTTCAGGTACTTACGTCCTTACCCAAGTACGTCCATTCGCCACCCCAAGGCCACTTTCTGTCTTCTCACAAAATATCTAAATCATCCCATTCACACACCTAAACCTTCCAGATCCCTCAATGCAGGATCTCACGTTGCGCCCCTAACAAACCAACTCCCAATACAAATCATACAACACCACGATACGCATAAATACATCAACATCTGTCTTAAATCCTCAGGATTCTTCCTCAAGGACAGCAATAAGACAAGACTCACCACACTTATTACCACCAGAAGGTTCCAGATACCATTTGCGACCAGTCAAGGTTAGTATCCACACACCACTCCAGTCCTCTCACTTTATCCTTAAGTATACAATCGAACTGGCTACAGGGTCTAGGCTAATGCCTTAGCTCACCCTATCAGGAAATCCGATCCCGCGAGGCCTACCACCCCCACCCCACCTCAACACGGAGGTACGGCCCCACACCCAAATCATAGTTATAAGCCTTGCATGCCCTACTACAGGGCTCTAGTTAAGGCCTCACCTGTCACGGCCACACGTTTTGATTTCTCTTTACTGTCACCGAGAGGCCAACATCCCGCCACCACGTCTGTGGCAACTACGTCATAAGCCAAATCATAGGTAGAGCCTCTCACCACCACTTGGCATTAGCAGGGCCTCACCTATCCAAACATTCAACAGTTAAGTTTTTCGCTTTGGCATCTAGCATTACAGTCCAGTTCTTCCAGATACACCACCCCCCATACCCCTCCTACTTACCTTACTCCCCTTCTAATATATCTTTCACATAATCATTCCTTTTTAGAATGTCCCAAGAACCAATTCCAACAGAAGAATTGACAGAAGAAACACCATTCACGCCAATCAGACCCGAATCTCCAGGCGAATCACTCACTCTTTCAACCCCCACATCCCTGAGAGCATGGACTATTCCCAAAATTACGGCCGAGTTTAGGCTCAGGGGAATCACCTTTCCGGCCACAGCTAGAAAGGCAGAACTTTATAGGCTGCTTACCCACCAAGTCCCCGAGCTTAGGCCAGGGACTAGCTCTCAAGGACAACCACCAAGCAACAGCACGGCCACCCAGGATACCCTGGCAGATATCTTGGCCAATCTACAGACCCTCAATAGCAGGCTATCTAAGGTGGAGAGCGCCATCTCCTCCTCAGGTACTACCACGGAAGTCCCAGTCTCTACCACGGCTGTACCCGCTATACCAACATGCCCTCCTATACTCCCCCTCCAGCACCAGGCACAGCCATTACACCATTTGAGTCACCAGCACACTCCGTCCCAGACTCTATCAGGAAAGATATCCTAGACGGGAAGGACGTGTGTCTGGTGTCTTTGCTCATAGCCTCTCAGGATATACTCAAAAACAAGGCATACAACTATGGTGACATTTCAGTTGTGCTCAAGACGAGGGATCCCAGGCTCAATAAAAAATTGTCTATCCCCCAGTTCGTGATAGCTTTCGGGATATACCGCGACGTCATTTGCACGGTGTATCCCCACAGGAGAGAAGAGTTAGACCTCTATCTTCACGAGGTGGTGGATCTAGGCATCAAGTACGGGGCTCCTCTTTCTATGACTATCACAAGTCAGTTTCAGCGAAGGCGGCGACCCATCTGAAGCAGTTCAATATAAGAATGAACTGGGGTCAGATGGACACAGAACTTTTCTGTCGCCACTTCGCTGGACTCAGGCCCCCGGCTTGTGCCATATGTAATTCGACATCCCACATGGCGGACTTATGTCCCGTCGAAGCAGATCCCACCACCTCCACTCCCACCCCTCACTCCACTTTCACACCTCACTCTACTTTCACCCCTCACAACAAACCAGCGGGTGGTCTTCGGGATAAGCTGGGTAGGCCCATCTCCTTTTTAGGTAAGGCGCAGGTGTGCAATAATTTCAACGCAGGCTCCTGCAGTTTCAGCGCCTGTAGATTATTGCACATCTGCTCCATATGTTTCAGGGCACATACCAAGACCATGTGTCCAGCCAGGTTTTTTTTATCTAAGGTCTCACCCTAGCAGGCACTTGGTGGAATATCTCACCACAGGGTTCACACAGGGGTTTCTCACGGGTATAGTAGCCATTCCCCCAGGTACACTAGAATGTCCTAATCTCCAGTCAGCACGTTTAGACCCAGTCTCCATAGACACGCTCATTTCCTCTGAAACCACCAACGGTTTCATGATCGTGCCCTTCACCTCATCACCATTTTCCTCCTGGCGCACTAACCCCATTGGTATTACTATTCACAAATATTCTAATAAAAAACGTCTAATTGATTTATCGGCACCGCACTCCTCTTTTGTTCCAAGCATAAACGCACTCATTCCAGCAGACAAATTCTCACTTCAGTACGTAACCATCGACGACGCCATACAGTCCATCATATCATCTGGTAATCGACCCTGGCTCAGCAAAACAGACATCACAAACGCGTTTAAATTACTACCCATGCACCCCTCACTCTGGCACTTACACGGTGTTAAATGGTGAGGGAAATATTACTTCTCAACACGACTCACTTTCGGTTCTCGAAGCAGCCCCAAACTGTTCGACATTTTCGCAGAGTCACTATGCTGGCTGCTTCTGAACGTCATCAGGTGTCATTCCGTTATTCACTACCTAGACGACTTTCTACTGATAGAGCCAGGGTCACCAACACCCACAGCAATCAGAAGTACTACTGCATTATTTTCCACACTTGGAGTCCCTTTGTCCCCAGCCAAAACTATAGGCCCCACAACAAAATTGACCTTTCTGGGGATAGAGCTGGACTCTGTTAACCTCAGAGCTAGCCTTCCCCACGACAAACTGTCACGATTGAGAGGGGAGATAGACATGTTCCTGCGGAATGATGTTTGCACCAGGAGAGAACTTCAATCCCTTCTCGGATCCCTGAACTTCGCCATGCACATCATCCCGCAGGGAAGATCTTTCATATCCAGACTTCTTTGCCTGCTCCACGGAGTTCCAGACTCCGGCACAGTTTCTTTGGACCCCACACCAAGGCTGACTTAGCTATGTGGGGGAAGTTTTTGAAAGACTGGAATAGTATCTCCATGTTTATCCCCCCTCTCTCCACCTCTTCACCCATCATCCACACAGACGCAGCAGCCAACACCGGTTTTGCAGCCATTTTCGGGAATCACTGGTTTAGGGGCCACTGGCCCACTGAGACGGATGCCTTGCCAGGATTCAGGGAGACCTCAGCACTATTTGAAATTTACCCCATTGTGGCGGCCGCACACACCTGGGGTCATCTCTGGTCCGGCAAGGCAGTAAAATGCTACTCAGATAACTCAGCGGCTTGCGAAATCGTTAACAAAGGGCGCTCATCATCCCTGACCATCATGCGGCTGATTCGCAAGCTGACCTGGTTGGCAGCATCCGGTCAGTTTCACTTGTTTTCACATCCCGGGTATTCACAACACGGCCGCTGACACTCTCTCGTTCTCAATTCCAGGCATTCTCTCAGGCACTCCCAACGGCTCACCAACAGCCATCCAGGACACCATGGTTTCACGAACTAATCTTGGATTAAGCACACTCTTGCATCACGCTAGAACACTCACTCACCAAGCATTATCACCCAACACTGCTATCACTTACAATAGGGCACTTAATATATTTAACAAATTCACTGCAGAATTCGGTCTACAAGGTGACTTTTCCATTCAAACCATGGTGACTTTTGCCTCTGCCACCTACACCTTAAACTGTCGCACAACACCATTAAACTTTACCTCACTGGGGTTCAGCACCACAGCCTCACCAATTTTCCTAACAACACTCCTTTCCTGTCATCATACCCCATTAAAAAGGTTTTGAAAGGTATATCAAAGGTTTCACCTCCACTCACAATTACTAGATTACCTATAGATGGGCCTATCTTCAGGTCACTTAGCAATCTCCTTGACACAGCCCCATTCGATAGCGACACAAATACGGTGATCAAATCTGCTATATATATATATATCTCACTTTCTATGGTTTTCTCAGACCTAGAGAGTTCACCGTGGTTTGTCAAGGAGATATCACGCTAAGCCTTAACACATCACACCTCACTAAGATAGAGGATCACTACCTACTTTCGATCCCTACAACTAAAACCAACCGGTCACTACACCCTACAATAATTCCTCTCTTCCCTACTGATAATGCCTGGTGTCTGGTAAAAGTA
>CAKOES020000098.1:0-26373 GCA_933207985.1 Pelobates cultripes
AAAAATTAAGTGAAAAGGGCTAAGGGGCTAATTAATTAACTACCTGCCTAACACCCACTACCCACCCTCAAAAACAAAATAAATGTACTGATCACAGTAAAGGGAGCTGTGATCAGTACTGAAAGGGTTATTTTTAAGTTATGAAAAAAAATAACCCTTAAAAAAAAAAAAAAAATCAGCCTGATCAGAGAGCCCTCTGATCACAGTGATCACTGATATAGTACCGTACAGCAGATAAACTGTACCGTACAGTGATCACGGCAGCGGGGAAAGGGTAATGGAGATTTGGGTTGCTGCAACTGACACGAAGGGTAAAAAAAAATGAGAAATTATTTTTTTTTGACCCCAAATTTTTTTTAAAATAAAGTACAAAAGTACTTGATGCCCTATTCAGCTGATGACAGTAATAAACTGTGATCAGTGCTGAAAGGGTTAAATTAAATATATATTTAAAACTTTTATAAAGTAATAAAACTTTTTTTTTCACAGGAGCTCTAAAACCAACGATGTCTCTGCCTCTCTCTCTCAGATCGAAGTGAGGTGAGGAGAGGGGCAGAGATAAAGTGTCAGCCAGTGACCTGAGGTCATTGGCTGACACATTCTAATAGTGATCACAGTGACTGGCTGTCACTGTGATCACCTCCTGCAGATTGGTTATTTGACCACAGGGGGAGTGCCTGGGTGGTACAAGCACTCCCCCTACCGATCTGCAGGGGGATCATGGTGGCTGTTACATGTATCAGCCAATAGGCTGATACATGTAACACTGATCGCAGTGACAGGCTGTCACTGCGATCAGAGGGCTCTGAGATCGCAGTGACAGCCTGTCACTGCGATCTCAGAAGGTGCAGATCGCGGTCACTGACCCCAGGGGGACTGCCTGGGGGGCCAGGTAAGTCCCCCGACCGCGATCTGCATGGGGGTAGCCGCCGCCACGTGTGTGATCGCAGTGACAGGCTGTCACTGCGATCACAGCACTGTGAGATTGCAGTGACAGCCTGTCACTGCGATCTCACACAGTGCAGATCGCGGTCACTGACCCCAGGGGGACTGCCTGGGGGGCCAGGTATGTCCCCCGACCGCGATCTGCACAGGGGTAGCCGCTGGCCACGTGTGTCAGCCGATTTGAAATCGGCTGACACACGCTTAAAAACTGATCGCAGTGACAGCCTGTCACTGCAATCAGAAGCTGCAGATCGCGGTCACCGGCCACAGGGGGGGTTGCCTGGGGGGCCAGGCAACCCCCCCGACCGCGATCTGCAGCGGGAGATTAGAGCCGGCCACGTGGGCGGCCATTAAAGCGAGGGCGTACTATTACGCCCGCCGGCGTTTAGAGCCGGCTCCTGCAGGGCGTAATAGTACGCCCTGCAGATTTAAGGGGTTAAGGGATTAAACAAACCAACACAAGTGTTTTTTTGCTTTGTTTTTTTATACAAGTGTTTTATTTCTCTACATCGCTTGATAATTTTCACTTATGCTACTGCCACTGTGAACATACTTGCTATATGTTTATGTTAAAACAGTAGAAAACACACCCTAATCAAATATAAAGGGAGACCAATGGTGCAGACAAAAAAAAAAATAAAAAAAAATCAAACCATAAAAAATATAAAAAAATACACTCACAAACAAAGATATTAGTAGGCAGGATGTAAATAGTCTTCTTAACGTGCTTCGTCTCTTCTTAGTGTAGAAAATGCTTAAAACAGAGCACAAAGACAGACCATAGTGTATAACTGTATAATATTAAAAATGTAACTTTTATTGGATACACTTACAAAGTGATAGTAGTTATCAGGCTCTTCACATCATATATCAAAGTCTTCCATCAAAATAATAACCCTCAGGATACACAGAAGAGTGGAGACAGAGAAGATGGAGAGGTCCACAGTAAAAACAATGAATAAAAGCTTGCCACCCTACGCGTTTCGTCAAAATGACTTCATCAGGGGCTTGTAGCAGCATAAAATAAAATACAACGAAGTACACAATAAATATCCTGCCTGTAAAAGTATGTGACCAATCCTGGCGGTGTCTTCAGTCAAACGCATCTGTAATTAGTCTCCTCCACCGGGTTTCAATCTTCTTTTCGCGCTTTCGGAGGCGCGTGCGCTCCAAGCCTCGTTCTCACGTGAAACCGGAAATGCGTACATCTATATCCGGAACGCAAATGCGTTCCACTTCTGTCCGGAACCGGAAGGATAGAAACAAAATAGGGCGCAGTCTTTACCCTTCCTTCCGAGGCCAAAAGAAAACCAGTATAGGAAAAAAGGTTCCATTTGTGACACATAGGGAACACTCACCAGGAAAAAAAAGAAAATATATCAGAAAACAAACAACAAAGATAAAATGATTAAAATAAAACGAATATATTATCAATAAAAATAATAAATATAGAGAATAAACTATAAAAAACATGCCATATCAAAGTCTACATTCATACCCTCTGGTTGCATTGTTTTTAAAGTATGAATCCAGAAACCTTCTCTTTGCCTTAATTTTAGTACCAAATCTCCCCCTCTTGCATCTAAAGACACCTTTTCAATCCCTACACATGAAAAAGTGCTTGGATTAAAATTTTGACATCTAATGCAGTGAACAGGAACTGAATGGGTTAATACTTGGTTTTTAATATTATTGAAATGTTCTAAAAATCTTTTTTTCACAGGTCTAATAGTTCGCCCAACATATTGGGTTCCACACCCACATGTAAGGAGATAAACTACATGTGTAGAGTTACATGTGATATGTTCTTTGATTTTAAAATTCTTTTTTGTTTTTGAACTACAAAAATTATAAAACTTTTGGTTCTTGAAATGACAACTTTTACACAAACCACAAGTATAAAACCCCTCAGATTTTTTTGTATTTTCTTTATTCCCATTTTTAAAAGTGCTTGGTGCCAAAACATTTTTAAAACTTTTCCCTTTCCTAAAAATAATTTGTGGGGCAAGGGGGAGTTCAGTTTTTAAAATATCATCTTCTAATAAAAGAGGCCAGTGTTTATTTAATATTTTCTTAATTTCTTTAGCATGAGTATTATATTGAGTATTAAAAGAGAAGGCAAATTTATTATTAACCGTCGTGACTTGTTTTTCCTTATTGATTAATAGATCTCCTCTTTCTTTATTATAGGAATGCATAATCTCCTTATTTATAAAATTGTTCGCATATCCCTTTTCTAAAAACTTGTTTTTAAGGAAAGAGGCCTGATCTAAAAAGGTTTTTTCATCCGTACAATTTCGCCTAATCCTAGTGAATTGACTTCGCGGAACACCACGAAGCCAATTGGGATGATGGTTACTCTCTGTGTTAATAAAACTATTTGCATCTGTGGGTTTAAAGAATGTTTTTGTCTTAATCTTTTCATCTTCTATAAAAATGGTCAAGTCTAAAAAATTGATCTCATTCTGGCTAAAAACTGGAGAAAAAATTAAATTCACTTGATTAGAATTAATATAGTTAATAAAATCCAATAAATTACTTTCAGAGCCCTTCCATATAAACAGAATATCATCTATGTATCTTCTCCAAAATACCAAGTTCGCGTCGAATGGATTGTTCGTCCAAATAAAATTCTTTTCCCAAAAATCTAAAAAAATATTGGCATAACTCGGCGCGAACTTGGTACCCATAGCTGTTCCTTGCAATTGTAAGTAAAACTCTTCATTGAAAGAGAAAAAATTATGCGAGAGAATAAAATGAATACTGTCTAATAAAAAACTATTAAAACCATGAGTAATTTCCAAGTTTTATATTTATATTGAAGACCTTGAGGAGTCTTTTACACATCCTTACTAGGGGTAATTATTTTTTAAAAAGTTTTTCCCCGTTTGATAGCCACAAGGGTTATTCTATAGTGTTTGTGATTCACTATATTCCGTTTGTATATGTTTATGTTGTCTTGCATGCTGAGTTTCTTTGGCTTGCAGCCCACAAGGTTTTTGTTAGGTGGCAAAAAGACCATGCTCAATGGTAATTTTTATGGCCCTTCTTACATACACCCTGTTCCAAATTATTATGCAAATTATATTTAAGTGTCACAAAGATTCAATATTTTGTTTTCCAGTTTAACTCATGGATGGCATTGTGTCTCAGGGCTCTTTTGATCACTGAAAACAATCTCGGACACCTGTGATAATTAGATTGCCAGGTGAGCCCAATTTAAGGAAAAACTACTAAAGGAGGGTGTTCCACATTATTAAGCAGAGCACCATGTTCATGCAATATGGGGAAGAAAAAGGATCTATGCCGAAAAGAGTGAAATAGTTCAATACCTTGGATGAGGTATGAAAACATTAAATATTTCACGAAAACTTAAGCGTGATCATCGTACTATTAACAGATTTGTGGCTGATTCAGAGCACAGACGGGTTCGTGCAGATAAAGGCACATTGAGGAAGATTTCTGCCAGATCCATGCATCGGATCAAGAGAGCAGCTGCTAAAATACCATTACATAGCAGCAAACAGATATTTGAAGCTGCTGGTGCCTCTGGAGTCCCACGGACATCAAGGTGTAGAGTCCTCCAGAGTCTTGCAACTGTGCATAAACGGCCACCACTAACCAATGGTCACAAGCAGAAACTGCTGCATCGGGCAGAAAAATACATGAAGACTAATTTTCAAACAGTCCTGTTCACTGATGAGTGCCGTGCAACCCTGGATGGTCCAGATGGATGGAGTAGTGGATGGTTGGTGGACGGCCACCCTGTTCCAACAAGCCTGCGATGTCAGCAAGGCGGTGGTGGAGTCATGTTTTGGGCCAGAATCATGGGAAGAGAGCTGGTCAGCCCCTTTAGGGTCCCCGAAGATGTAAAGATGACCTCTGCAAAGTATGTGGAGTTTCTGACTGACCACTTTCTTCCCTGGTACAGAAGGAAGAACTTTGCTTTCCGTAATAAAATCATCTTCATGCATGACAATGCACCATCTCATGCTGCACAAAATACCTCTGCATTAATGGCTGCTATGGGGATAAAAGGAGAGAAAGTGATGGTGTGGCCTCAATCCTCCCCTGACCTCAATCCTATTGAGAACCTTTGGAGCATCCTCAAAGAAAAGATCTATCAAGGTGGGAGGCAGTTTACATCCAAACAGCAGCTCTGGAAGGCTATTCTGACATCTTGCAAACAAATTCAAGCAGAAACCGTCCAAAAACTCACAAGTTCAATGGATGCAAGACTTGTGAAGCTGCTGACCTGTTAAAATGTTTAAAAAGTTAAAATGTTGTTACAAGTTTGATTGAAACAGCGTTTTATTTCAGTAAATATGCTGCAAACACAACAAATGACAATTTTCAATTCTTTACAACCTATAAAGTGTTTTGAAACTTACTGTGCGTAATAATTAGGAACAGTGCATTGTAAGATTTTTATGTTTAAAAAAAATACTGTTATCATTAGGAGGTTTGTTCAATAAATTTTGAATTGTGCTCTTAATAGTTGATAACATGAGCGTTATGCTGACTGTTATTTACATCAATTATTTAGGTAAATGAGAAAAATATAATTTGCATAGTAATTTGGAACAGGGTGTATATTGAATTAATTCCTTCGAAAAACCTCTCTGTTTTAATGATGATGTGTCTATTTTTCAATAGAAAAAACATCCGTGTTATAGTTTGGAGCACCCTAGAACCATCCACATACATTACTGTGACTATGATAATACAGTATTAATTCAACTGATTTTAGAAACTGTAGTAGTTATTTTTGATATTTTCAAATTAAGCTTCTCTGGTGGCTTAAAACCAAATATTGGAAATGTTACCTGTCGGCTCCTCTCTGGGGACGATGAGCTGTGATCATCCTCAAACATGACTGCTGAGTGCCAGAACTTTAATGCAGACCTTGTGATGGTCAACCCAAAGACAAAACACTGCTCCCCTCCCCTAAAAGCCCATCTGTTGAAACTAGAGATGAATGAAGTACTTCCTACAATCTTTGCAACAGTAAAAAGAAACCCTGCCTTTACCCACTCTCATATTCGACTTCTTAAGCTATACACTCTATTGTCAGTTTATCTGGTTCATTCCGCATTTCTCTTTGTCACCCAACTCATAGCAACTGACTCCCTGATATTAGATATTTCACTGCCACATAAATCACATATAAAACATAGCCCCACACCCAATTATCCTCAGAACAGTCTCTTCATCTCTGTTTTATTTATAGTACACTCTAAATTTCACTTGTCATTTCTCCCACAGCCATACACTCAGTAAGTTGCATTATGCTATACCTTCCAATTTACCCTACTCATCCACCCAGACCATATTTATGTGGCAGAAAGACAGACTGTTTAGAAAAGATAAACAAGCAGACAGATTGAAATACTCAAACAGACGACTGAAGTGGGATAGATGAGTAAATAGATGCAGGCTTACAGTTAAGAGAAAAAGGCAGATAATTAACAGGGGCAAGCTTACAGACACATTAAAAAACAGGTAGGCACACAAAGATAGACATTGAGGAAAAAGACTTAGAACACCAAAAGATATTAAGAAAGATGCGGATGCAAGACAAGGAAGGATTCAAGCAGGCAATACATTGCTACACATTGCTAAATCCAGTGAGCACATATGTTTTATTTACCTTGAGACCACTCACATCAAGTGAGTGAAAGAGTCTGAGATCAGAGTTTTGGGTAGGTATGGGAAGAAGCTGGATGAGGACCATTAATAATGCTGACAGGAAACTGCAGAAAAAAAATTCTGTAACATGCAGCCCGGCCAACCTTTGATATAGAGATCTGCATTGCATTGGAAGTCTTACAGCAGAGGACTTGCAGCAAAGTTATATTTATGAAACTTCTATCCAAAAAATTAAACTATATAAAAACCTATATCCATTTGTGTGCAGATTTTCTAATGCACTAAAACCATTTCTAGATGCAGGAGTACTTGGTGCTCGCATACCTATATCCATGTATTTGTACTGTATCTCAGATTGTATATGCATGCTTTTACATCCTTGCGTTGGATATATACATATGTTCTGCACACATACTATCATTCCATTCATCTTTTTGTCATTGATATTTAGGAGTTTTAGTATACCGATGTACTCTTTGTGGTTGTGTTGGTACAAGGTCAGACAACTAGGGATCTGTTCTCCTAAGTTCCTAGATATTTATTTAGTACTTATAACATTGTTAAAATCCCAGCTTCTTGGATTTCCCATCTCTAGTCTTAAAATATTGAATATATCTATCAATGAAAAAGCCAATCATTTTAAGGAATGGTGTGCAGTTATTGAATAAATACAAACATTTCCAGTTCAATACCTTTGTAATTCTTCTACTACGGTGGTCTGAAAATGCAATTTGTAACACTGTGTGATATTGTCTTGCAGAAAGTACAATTATTGAAAGCAATAGAGCAAGAAAACAATTTGATCTATAGGGTAATTTCACTCGAGTCCAAAATAATTGACCCTTGGGATAGCCATTTTACCTGTTATTATACATAAATGTACTAGTCAAACAAATCAGAAAGCCCCAGACTGCACTAGATGAAGAGGATAGAGAAAAATATATACAACACATATATGACCTGGATAAGGCAAACATATATAAGAAAGTGTCATTCAAAATATTACACAAATGTGACATTCCAGCTGACTTTAAGGAATTCAGCATAAGGTTATCAATATATGACAGTCCATATTATTCTCAAATAATTGCTGCCAGTGTGCTAGAGTTTAATGAATACAAAAATAAAATAAAATAAATTAAAATAAACATCTGCCCTTTAAATGTGTGGACAGACTTTCCATATTTTCCACCAAAGCCTGTGGTGTGGGGTCCAACACATTGAAAGTGTATCTTTAGTACTCCTTCTATCCAAGAGTGACTAAAGGCATGCTCGCTTCATATTCCAATACCTCATAAGCATTGGGTTATGTGTTAATTTTAAATGAGGGGTGGGTGTGTGGACAGTCTTGCTTCTCATAATATAAGCTATACAATAGGAGGCAAAATATAAAAGTATTAAAATCTAAAGTACCCTCTAATCTGGAAATCCGTAACAATGAAGGAGGAAAACTTTCTTTAAAAAAATTGACACAAAGTACTCACACTAGCACTGGTAACATCCTAGAAAATTCCATCCTCAAAAATTCAGCAAACAAACAAGGAGGAAACACGTGAGGGAAGCCAAGAAGAGGCCATCAGCAACTTTAAAGAGCTGTAGAGAACAGTGCCTTAGAATGGAATAATGTTTATCAGTTAAAAACTCTGCATCAAACTGGCCTGTCTGGGAGAGATGCAAGAAAGAAGCCATTACCCAAAATAAGCCAGATAAAAGCAAGTCTAGTGTTCACTAAAACGCATGGGCTTACATGTCTAAGATATAGAAAAATATTTTTTAGATTAGACAAACTGCTGTGTATGATGTACTTTAAACACGGCTCCTAGCTCAACAAATACTCTTCTTACAGTAAGGTATGGAGATTGCAAAATCATAATTTGACTTGCTTTTCCTCAGTAGGGCCTGGAAGTAGAATGAATCAAGATACATAGCACTAATGCAAGATAACTTATTTCTAGATACTAAAAATCTGAAGCTTAGGAGAATGTTCACCTTTCAGCAGTGGAATGATCCCAAGCACAAACCAAAATAAAGATTTGGAATTGCACAAAACAAACATGAATATCATACAGTGACCCAGCCATAATTCTGATATCACTCTTACTGAGGATGTGTGACGTTATTTGAAAGCTCACAGAGACCATCCAATCAATCTGAACCACCTACACCAAATCTGCAAAGAAGAATGGGCAGAACGTACTCCTACTAAGTGTGTAACGCTTGTAGATACCCCAAACAAATTAAAGCTGTTATCACTGCTAAAGGTGACTCGACTAGATATTAATATAAATGACTTATTTAGTATTTAGAAAATGTGGCAGACTAGATGGGACAAACAGTTCTTATCTGCCGTCACATTCTATGTTTCTATGCAAGGAGCATATTTTTGCTCTTTCTTTTCAATATCTCAGATATAGCTCAGATATAACATATTTTGGCTTTAAGTTGTACTTTAAGCTCCACTTAGTTATACAAACCAGTTGTGCAATTGACATCAAGGTTAATTAATGAATGGGCCAGCTTCTATTGGAATCTGCTCTTTTTTTGTTAAATGAAAAAGAGGGCACATACTTCACACATAAATCACTTCAGCAAGCTAAAGTTGTGTTTGGGTCTGGAGTGTCCATTTTAGGAAAACAATACTTATGTAAAAGTATCACAATGGCATGTTCATTTGTTCTTTACTAACTAAAAGTCATGAACATCTATCAAGGCTATGTTTTATTATAAAGAATAATGTTCATGGTAGTTGGGAAGTACTTAGAGACACTATGGACATTGGATAGCCAGCAATTACCATAATTACAATAGTAACAGAATAAAAGTAAATAAGCTATGCTCTCTGAATATTTGAGTTGTCTGATATTCATGATAGTTAATAAATGAGGAAAAAAGTATAGCACGTTTAGATTTAGAATTGCAAGAAAATACAAATATTCCACATATTAGCTTTTAACCAAAGTTAGAGGAAGCCTTTTGCATGTAATCCTGGTTTTAAATGGGAACTGTCTTTCCCCAAATTGTAATATAATGCTTTGCTTTCCTTTAACAAATAGGTATATATGAGATCTGAAAAAGTAAATGTAGAAATCCACACCAATTTATCTTGCAAATGGGTGCCTCCATCTTAGCTCTCGGTGAATTGTTCTAAGTTCTGCCTTGTGCACCTGGGAGTCTGCATAGAGAAAACATACACAGAAAAGAAGAAATTAAACAATATTTCTATTTCTCCACCACATTAGCAATCTTTGCCTACCATTACCTTGTCTGATCTAGGTTATGATGTAATTTGCTAAATATTTAACACACATTTTCAAAGAAAATTGAGCAAAACAAGAAAACAAGGTTTACACGTTATACATAATCTTCAATATTTTATTCAATGAGAAGTCTTGCATACGTAGATGTAGAAGATGTAATCTTTGGTATCTTGTTTAAAATAGTTACATTTTTAATAATTGTTTTCAAATCTTCTTGTAAGCCAAAGAAAATCTAGTAATAAAATGTATAGAATATTTATTGTTGAATTAACTTGAGTTAAATTATTTTCATATGCTTCATGAAATGTACTTTTATGTTGACTTTCATATTTCTTTTCGTTATTCAGTTACTCTTCTGTGTCTCTGATTTTTCCGTAGTCTCGTTTTCCCAAGTGTCTTAATTTCCATCACTCTTATTTCTTTATCCTGTTTTTCTTTAAAAGTTTTACTCTCCTGCTATCTATCAATACCCTGCTGGAGCTGTTTTTGTTATGCTGCTGAATTAATTTCTGCTCCTGTCTAAGTCACCTTCCCAGTGTCACAAAACAATGACTCACTTGCATTGCCACCTGCCACGTCAATAGACACAAGCCCCTGTACCCTTACACCTTCATGTTATGCTCATGGCCAGAATCGTTTCAGAATGCAGGCTTGCAATTGTGACATCATTGTAATTGATATTGGCTCTATATAAACTAGTACTTCAACTGTTGAAATACAATTTTCTGGTTTCTGTAGAAAGATAGCATGTTCCTAATAGACTTTTGGCTTTTACCATGACCTTGTTTCCTAGTTGACCTGTCCAGTCTTACGCTATGGCATATCCTTTATGTATTGGAGAAACAGTATACTTCCCAATAAATTGCTGGCCTGATTTCTTAGTTTCACATTCTTAGAGGTATTCTGCTAGGCCTGGACATTCTAAGGGCTGCTATTACATCATTCTATATATGGTTAGCTGTTCTGTCTTTCTTACTAGCTTCTAAATTATACTCTGTGCAAAGAGGTTAACCAACATACTGACACGAAACTTCTATAGCAACTAGAACAATTACCTGGAGTTGTCTGGTAGCATATGTTTTCAAGTGTTTGGGGTCAGGCTATTCAGTGCCCCTTGACCTTGCAGACTTACTTGACCATGCTCACCCTCACACAGAAGTAAAACAATCATTTAAAGGACAAAATAAAACCCTTATGACAAATTCAGTAAATGCCTAAGAAAAAAAAGATTGGATGCATTTCAATAAAATACATAAATAAAAGAATATTGTAATTACTTTAGCATAAGTAATGCACAGTCAGGGTAAAATCCAATTGTACTTGGAGCCAAGATCATTTTTCTTAACACTTTCAGGCAAAATTGGAAAGATTTCGTTTTTTTCTTTAATATAAGCAAATATGGGCAATATTAAAGGTAAACATAGTAAATTATTTTTTAATGGCTAATTACATTTTACAGTCTATGTAAATTGTGCACTTGCCCCCACAATGCTTCACTACAGGGGAAGCATTGGGTCTGCTGAAAGCAGAACTAATGAAAATCTCTGCCGGGGAAGAAATGTTGGCCACATGGAGACATGCTGGGGAACTAAAGGTAATCACAAAATTGTGATTGAAAACCCCTTCCACCTGAAGTCTGTGGGAAAAGCAAGTCTTATGGCTTGACTGGTGAGCTGATTTTTGTTTAACATTGTATTAACTATCCACAGACTTCAGGTGGAATGGGTTTTCAATCACAATTTTTCCCCCCACCATACCTCTTTTGCTTTTTGCTTCACAAGCACTGCCAAGCGTCACTAGCCAACCAGTAACCAACCTCATGCTGATGATTTGCAGTAACAATGAAACAGCTGTCCATGAGTGGTTCACTGGCTTTGCATCTTTTCCTAAGTTGTGTTTCAAAGCTGTTGTATACAGCAAACAAAGACTCAAAGGAATCCATGTTTAAAATGGAATGAGGCAAAAATTTGATTCTTTGTTAAACTAATTTGCATAAGCCCACCCAAAATCCTTTGCGGTAGTGACATCACTGCAAATGTGTGATTCCTATGGGAAAAGCAAGTTTTATGGCTTAACTGGTGTGCAATTTTTTGTTTAACATTGTATTAACTATCCACAGACTTCAGGTGGACGGGGTTTTCAATCACATACCTCTTTTAGTTTTTGAGATATATATATATATATATATATATATATATATATTAAAAAAGTCAAATTTTTTTTTTGTCTGAATATATTTATTCCTATACTTTGGTTTTAGTTTATAAACAAAGCGTTGTAATCTCTTAGCAGAATATGGATTTAGTCTGCTTCCTGAATACAAATTCCTTCATTGAGGTCTATGTAAAAATTCTTGCTTAGTAAGCCGTTGCTTTGAAAATCCAGCCCAGATATTCAATAATTGCTAGATTTTCTCTAAAGTAATTTGTCTTAGTAAATAATGTTTAAACTCTGACTCTTGACTGCAGCACTAAAATGGAATTATGGAATTTTCTGCAAACTTGACTGGAAGAAGCCACACATTTTTTTATTCAAAAGTCAAACACCAAGTTGGGTTGCAATGAGATAGGATTATGAGATAGGACGACAGAGAACTGATTATTAAATTACATTATTAAAAAATCCATGTCTGCACCAATTTGTTTTTTTTTTTAGATAATCAGCAAAATCTTGAATTCCAAAAAAAGATTATATGGAAGAAACAAATTAAATGAGGAATGAACTAAATGTTTAGTTTGCTCCATGATTCATGATTCAGAGTTCATCCCTATGGGGATGTCTAATGCGCGAGTGTGGGCGGAGCCTGATCCAGCGCCGAGGGACATCGGCACTGGATTCAGGTAAGTCACTGAAGGAGTTTTAACCCCTCAGCAACATGGAATGGGGGGGGGTGTGGGAGTGAGAGGGGCACTGCAGGACTGTACCTTTAAGGTACAGCCATCTAATGTTGATTTTATTCATATATCAAATGAGAAGTGAACAGTAGAGGGGAAAAAAGGAGGAGCAGTGGAAAATAAAATTATATTTGTATATTATATATTTAATAAATAGAATATGTATAGACTGTTTTTTTTTGCTCCTCCTCTTTTTCTCTATTGGTTATGTCTTCTCATTAGGTTTATTCAACTAATTTTTTCTAATTGATTGCAAGAACACAAAACTGAAACAAAATTTGGCCCAAATTGGCCCAAACTATTTTTTTCCCAGATGACGTGATTTGGACAAACTGATTTTTTTCTTTGCATATTATATATATATATATACATGCACAATGGAAGGAATCAGCATTTTCCCACAATGCTGTAGTTTATTGGGAATTTGCACAGGTCTTACTTTCCAGTCTGCAGAATAGATAGATGTGAATAATCTTGAATTATATTTTTTATTTTTCATATTAGGATAGCAGTTCTTTACACTGATCAGCCACAACATTAAAACCCCTGACAGGTGAAATGAATAACATTGCTTATATTGTTACAATGGCACCTGTCAAGAAGTGGGGTACATGAAGCAGCAAATGAACAGTCAGCTCTTGAATTTCGTGTGTTATAAGTAGAAGAAATGGGCAAGCGAAAAGATCTGAGTGACTTTGACAAGGGCCAATTAGTGACGCCTAGACGACTGGGTTACATAGTTACATAGTAGACGACTGGGTTAGAGCATCTCCAAGATGGCAAATCTTGTGAGGTGTTCCAGGTATGCAATGGGTAGTACCTACCAAACGTGGTATGAGTAAGGACAACCAGTGCACCGGCATCAGGGTCATGGGCACCCAAGGCTCATTGATGCATGTGGGGAGCGAAGGCTAGCATGTCTGGTCCGATCACAGAGAAGAGCTACTGTAGCTCAAATTACTGAAAAACGTAATGTTGGCCACAAGAGAAAGGTGTCAGATCACACAGTATACTGCAGTTTGCTGGATATGGGGCTGCATAACCAGAGACTAGTCAGAATACTCATTATGATCCCTGCCCACCACCAACAGGATCTTTAACCCCTTAAGGACACATGACATGAGTGACATGTCATGATTCCCTTTTATTGCAGAAGTTTGGTCCTTAAGGGGTTAATGGGGATGTGAGCATCAGAACTGGACCATGGATTAATGGAAGAAGGTGGATGGCTGGGTTTGTGTGCATGCATTGTTTATCTATGGAAGAGATGGCAGCAGGATTCACTATGGAAATAAGGCAGGCCAGTGAGGCAGTGCAATGCTCTGGGCAGTGTTCTGCTGGGAAACCTTAGGTCCTGACATTCATGTTGTGAGGATATTTATTGGGTAATAAAAATATAAAAAAATACATTTTATAAAAATTATGAAAAATGCACAATTGTATTAATATCAAAGATCTATATTTAATTAAAGCTAATAATTACACACTATTTTTAATTATTTTAGACTAATTTGATTAATGTGTCTGTTAATGAATTGGATAATTAGTGAATTGGATAATGAGACTAGCAGTCATGGATATTAAGACTAACAGTCAACTCGAGAAATTATCAACCAGTAG
Organism: Pelobates cultripes; assembly: GCA_933207985.1. Taxonomy (NCBI): domain Eukaryota; kingdom Metazoa; phylum Chordata; class Amphibia; order Anura; family Pelobatidae; genus Pelobates; species Pelobates cultripes. Next base: position 14,366 of record CAKOES020000098.1, read on the forward strand.
AGGGAAGCATGCATAGCAAGTATTGTACAACAATGCAATAGTACACAGAGCAATGCAATCAATGTGCTATTAATAAAACAGTCCAGCAATACCAAGTTAATTTCTAAATTAATGATGCAATTTAAACATTATTATTATTATTATTATTATTATTATTGCCATTTATATACCGCCAACAGATTCCATAGCACTTTACAATATTATGAGAGGGGGGATTTAACTATAAATAGAACAATTACAAGAAAACTTACAGGAACGATAGGTTAAAGAGGACCCTGCTCAAACAAGCTTAAAGTCTATTGGAGGTGGGGTATAAAACACATTAGGACAGGAAATAGCAATCAAATAAGGTGGGAGTGAAGCAGAGCTGGAGGAGAGAGTAAAAGTGCTACCCTTTAGGAGAGAGCAAGAGACAGGTATGTGAGGTAGAGGTTACTCTTGGAGGCCATAAGCTTTCCTAAAGAGATGGAATTAAAGGCACTTTTTAAATGATTGAAGAATAGGGGAGAGTCTCATGGCAGTAGGCAGGCTATTCCATAGGAAGGGAGCCGCCCGCGAGAAGTCCTTCAAGCTTGAGTTGGCCGTACAGGTGCGAGCAGCGAACAGGAGAAGGTCACGGGCAGAGCTGAGAGATCGAAAAGGGGCATACCTATAGATCTGTGAAGAGATATAAGAGTGGCTAGAATTGTTCATTTCTTTATAGGTCTGGGTTAGCACTTTGAATTGACTCCTATAGGATACAGGAAGCCAATGTTAGGACTGACAGAGGGGTGAGGTGTGAGAGGACCGACTAGAGAGGAAAATCAGTCTGGCAGCAGCATTCATTACAGACTGAAGCAGGGCAATACAGCTTTTGGGAAGACCAATTAGGAGAGTGTTACAAACATAAGCATTATTCATTCAGAAATCAACAGATTAAGTATACATATTAAAGCACACAGCTCCACAAAAGTACGTGCAGTTGCAAATAAGCGAACAACAAATAATCAATTAGCAAGTCTTCACTGGAAGATCACTTAACCATTCGAATGCTAAATAACAAAGTCTTACTGAGCAATCACTTTAACCATTCAAATGCTGACTGCAACACTTCAATGCATTTTAACTGTTACAACACAAGTTAAATTCAATTAACAATTTTCCCGCCAACCAGACAATAGAACCTACGCAGTTTAAAAATAACTCAATCAATTAGCTGACTGTTAATTGTTGCTGTTGTTTAGTCATTCAGTCGTGTCCGACTCTCTGTGACCATATGGACCATAGCACCCCGGGTACATCTGTCAGTCACTTCCCCTCTGAGTTCCAACAACTTCATGTTCGGGGCTTCAGTGACCTCATCTATCCATCTACGTCTCTGTCGTCCCGTTCTTCGTGTGCCTTCAATCTTTCCCAGCATCAGAGTCTTCTCTAGAGAATCCTGCCTTCGCTTTAAATGGCCAAAATATTTGAGCTTCAGCCTCATGATCATAGCTTCCAGTGAACAGTTTGTCTTGATTTCCTGTAGTACGGATTTATTGGATCTTCTTGCAATCCAAGGGATTCTAAGCAGTTTTCGCCAACACCACAGTTCAAAGGCATCAATTCTACGACACTCAGCCTTCTTTATAGTCCAGCTCTCACATCCGTATGTTACTACTGGGAATACCACAGTTCTGACTATGCAGACTTTTGTTGATAGTAATTAACTGACTATTACAATTTAATTTGCAACACTTCTAGAAATAAAATTAGAACCTACCCTTTTGGCTGTGAATTATCTACATTAACCAATATCTAACTTTTCGAATAATTCCTGTCTGTTAGTCAACTACAGGTAATTAATAGAGAAGTTTTTAATATCTCTGGACAATAATTCAATATGCTACTATTAAGCAAATTAAGCCAATGAGTCGATAGGATTTATTTATATAAGCTGCAGTCTTTTCTGTTGAAAAAAATGAAAAGGTTTTCACTTGGTTTTATCAGACTTATACAAAGCAATATTTTACCCAACTGATGTGACTGGACTAAAATCAAGTTATAATTATATTTTATTATATGTGTAAGCTGTATACATAAGTCTTGGCTATCTACCCACCTTTCTATCACATTAGAAGCTTGTTAGAGAGAGACAGTGTGAGGTTTGTGACAAGAGCCGGATGTTATCTTAGCCCAGGCATAGGTAACCTTCGGCACTCCAGATATTTTGGACTACACCTCCCATGAGGCTTTGTCAGCATTATGGGTGTAAAAGCACTATGGCGGATGTAGTCCACAACATCTGGAGTGCCGAAGGTTGCCTACCCCTGGGCCCACATTCCAAGTTTTATGACCTAGCTAGTGTAAACAATGGGCACATATCTTGTCTCATCAGTGAATAGAAAAAAAATGTGCCCTTTTATTCTACTAGAGGGAAAAATGGTGTCACTATGATGTATTAAACTGTGAATTGCAATCTGATATTAATTTTAAGTCACAAAATGTCTGACAATGTGTATTGTTACTTTGACACTTACTACCTACCTAGAGATGGTTACAGACCATGTATACCCCTTAATGGCAATGGTGTTCCCTAATGGCAGTGGCCTCTTTCAGCAGGATAATATACCCTGCCACATTGTAGAAATTGTTAACGAATGGTTTGAGGAACATGACAAAGAGTTTAAGATCTTGCCTTGTGTTTCAGGTGTAATATTGGTATTGCCCAAGATTGTGATATTATGATCTTGCAAACTCATGATGGTAAATTGTTGTAGTTTGTCAAAAACACACCAGAGTCAGTCTAAAGAGCTGCCATTTAGTGTGCTGCACCACAGAACTAATTTACTTGTGGTTTTTAACCTGTAATATTTCCTTTCCAATTATTATTTTTGTTGCCTTATTTACATTGTTTTGTCTACGGTTGTCTATGGCTGAATTAGTCAGCCTATAGAGCTAACATCTTGGTTGGCTCTACCCATAAACTCATTTTCTTATTTTTGTTACGTGTGTAAGACTTCCCTCTTATTATGTTTGTTGGTCTATTTAAATTAACTTTTCTATGGCTGTAATTGATATTTGATAGACTATATGGAGGTACAATGAATTATTATAGATTATATAAATTATAAGTAGTACTTTACATTTCATGTTTCACTTTAATTATATCTGACTAATGAGTAACTAAAACGGAATAAGTTAATTTATTTCCCATTTTTTCTTAGTTTGTTTGGTTAACTATAATTTTATAGCTTGTTCCTGCTTTTTGCTGCCTGGTATATTTGTTGAAACACCTGTAGCATCTTTTGGCTATTCGAGTTATCTCAGTGGTAACTTTGTTTCCAACATGCCTAAATGGTACTTTAGCAGAGCAGCAATGATTATTTGAATTGTGGCAAATGTGCACTAAATAGTACTCCCCTTATTTACATATATATGTATATATAGATGCAACCAATAGTTTTTATCTCAACCTTGAGATACTTTTAATAAAAGTGTATTTAATTTAACATTACCACTGTATTATTGATACTGTTTTGTACAAAGGAAGCACATACCATATACATACTTTATAAGAAAAAACAGTTTGGTGCCCTCTATCTAATATATAACTACTTTTTTTTATGGGCTCCATTTAGAGAGTGACAGCCTTCATGTATTATTTTACCTTTTTTTGTGATAAATACATTATCCAACACACTCTGTTGGTTGGTTTGTAATATTTTAGATTTAGGCAACCATAAAATGTATGGAATATGAACATATTTTATCAGATCCCATCATTAACCATTTGGGTCCACTCACATCAAAACTATATTTGACAGCACCACCACCTTGTCCCTCACTTTCTCAACCTCAACTGGATCATGCCTCTCCAACCCTTCCGACCTTCTCTTAGGCTACTGAACAAGAGGTGGCTGCGCTTATCCTTTCCTCTCGCCCCACCACTTGCCTGCTTGATCCTGTCCCGCCTCACCTTATCAGATCTCTCTCCTCTTGTCTTGTGCCCTCCTTAACACACATCTTCAACTGCTCTCTTTCCTCTGGCACTGTCCCTGCTGTCCTTAAACATGCTACTATAGTACCCATCTTTAAAAAAAAAAAAAACATTTCTCGACCCATCCTCCCCTTCTAACCATCGTTCTATATTCCTGCTCCCTTTTTCCTCTAAGCTTCTCGAAAGACTAGTCTTTACCCGTCTGGCCCGCTTTCTCAACTCCAACTCTCTCCTTGACCCTCTTCAGCCCGGCTTCCGATCCCTCCCCTCTACTGAGACTGTCCTTATCAAAGTCACTAATGACATTATCACAGCTAAATCCAAAGGTAACTACTCCATACTAATTCTTCTTGACCTCTCTGCTGCCTTTGACACCATTGATCATGTTCTCCTTCTCCATACTCTTCAATCACTCGGTCTCTGTGACTCTGTCCTCTCGTGGTTTCCTCTTATCTCTCACAATGCTCATTCAGTATCCCCTTTTTTAATGATACCTCCACCATTTGTCCTGCCTCAGTTGGAGTCCTCCAAGGCTCTGTCCTTGGTCCCCTTCTATTTTCTCTTTACACTGCCTGTCTTAGCAAACTTATTACCTCATTTGGATTCCAATACCACCTGTACGCTGATGAGACCCAGATATATCTCTCCTCCCTGGACCTTTCCCCTGATGTCCTGCAACATATCACCTCTTGCCTTTCTTCTAACTCTGATTGGATGTACTCCCGCTTTCTGAAACTGAATCTTTCCAAAACAGAACTTCTTGTATTTTCTACTCCTAATATCAATCCTCCTCTCTCGCTCTCCCTTCAAATTGGTGGTAAACATATCAGCCCATCCTCACAAGCACGTTGTCTTGGTGTTACTTTTGATTCTGGCTTCACCTTTGAGCCTCACATCCAGTATGTTGTCAAATCATGCCAATTCCACCTTAAAAACATTGCCTGCATCCGCCCCTTTCTTACACAAGATGCTACTTAAGAGCTTGTCCATGCTCTAGTACTTTCTCACATGGACTATTGTAACTCTCTCCTAATTGGTCTTCCCAATAGCCGTATTGCCCCACTACAGTCTGTAATGAATTCTGCTGCCAGACTGATTTTCCTCTCTAGTCAGTCCTCTCACACCTCATCCCTCTGTCAGTCCTTACATTGGCTTCCTGTATGCTATAGGAGTCAATTCAAGTGCTAACCCAGACCTATAAAGCACTGAATAATCTTAGCCCCTCTTATTTCTCCTCACAGATCCATTGGTATGCCCCTTCTCTGTCTATCCACTCTCTTTAATTCTCTATATAATACAGGCAATGAAACATCATATTTCATGTAATTTATATATTTAAGTTATACCCTTTTAACAGACAACAGACCCAAATTAATGGGTCTTTTATTTTTATTTCTGTTATGGTATTTTTGTGACTTCTTTCACTTTACAAATGTATCAATGGGAGAACTCCCAATACCTAAGATTAATAAAAGGATCCCCTAACAATAAATAGAGTGTTGGAAACCCCAAATACTTTGAGGGTTTACATTAAAGACATTCTGTCACGTATTCCGCACATAAAAATGTGATTAATGGCATTTACTGTTTGATAGGAAAAGTTGTGCCAAGCAAGATTACTGTCCTGACAGGAAAAGTTGTGCAAAGCAGCAATCAATCCACAGGAGGTACGTTAGTCTGGCTATTCTAAGGTCCGGTATACGTTACCTATCAGTTCTCTGTGTTACACAATTCTACGTGCTGGATCATACTGTAATCCTGACACATTCATACATTGTATATATGCATGAAATTAGCATGGAAATATCCATATGAGTGGTTCTACTTTTCCTTTTAATATTATATTTATTAGAATACTACACTATATATTGCTCCTCTCCACTTTTTATATCCAAGGTATATAACCTGATACCAAGAGGGTGTAGAGTCTCCCTTAAGTCTATGAAATGCAAAAATAGAGCAAAAAATAGAGGCTCTAGTCCATGTGACTGAGCATTTATAAGAAATTTTTTTAAATACACTATAACACCTTGTCTTGATATATTGCACTATTGTGTTGTCCTATTTTTTTTTTTTATCTCTCAGGTCAACTCCCATGAAAACTAATTGTTGCTAAGTATTTATCTGTACAGTATTTTAGCATTTATGTGACATCACATTGTACTTGTATTAAGCACTTTATGTTAATTTGGACACACTGGAAAGCACTTGTGAATATGTTTGTAATAGTCACTTTGAAGCGCTACACTATTTTGGGTAATTTTTTATGTGTTTTTAACATTTGAGCGTGCATAGTGGCTTATTTAATACTCACTCTGATTAAGGATTTTAAGAATAACTTTTTAAAGCACCTTTTATACTCTATATTTTATATTCCTGTGCTCAATGTGCCTAAAGGGTTTTCCGCTACACTTCACTGATGAGGCCCAAAGAAGACTGAACCGATTGTGTGCGGTTGCTATATCTCTCTCACAGAAATAAGTTTCTGGCATTTCAGTTCTGGACTGCCCTTAAGGGTGGAAACAGTCCAATATGCTTCAGAATATGTTCTCTCTGTAATGGCACAAATGAGCAAAAAACTATTTTGAGACCTGAGTGGGGATTTACCAAAGAGCAATATCAACATTTAATGCCTGTCCCCTAAACATCAATTATTTTTTTTGGCTTAAATCTAACTAAACTGTCCATTATCAATCTCATTAGATTCAAATTTTAGTTGAGTCACAGGTAGCCCACAATCTGGATGAATCACGATTCAGGAAAAACCAAATGAACAATTCTTATTCTAAATTGCAAAAAGTTCAGTATTATTGATTAACTGAATAATTTGCCACTAATTCTTTAATTCATTACAAGTAAATAACCTGTTTTAGCATAGCTGTTCTATGACAATCTCTGTGTTTTGCTTTTGCTTGATCCAGTGGTTATGGTCACAGGAGTGCTCTTACATAGTTACATAGCTGAAAAGAGACTTGCATCCATCAAGTACAGCCTTCCTCACCTTTTGTTTTTGCTGTTGGTCCAAAAGAAGGCAAAAAAAAAACAGTTTGAAGCACTTCCAATTTTGCAACAAGCTAGGAAAAAAATTCCTTCTTGACCCCAGAATGGCAGTCAGATTTATCCTTGGATCAAGCAGTTATTATCCTACATTGAAAGATTATATCCTTGGATATTCTGTTTTTGCAAGTATGTATCTAGTAGCGGTTTGAACATCTGTATGGACTCTGATAAAACCACTTCTTCAGGCAGAGAATTCCACATCCTTATTGTTCTTACAGTAAAAAAAACCTTTCCTTTGCCTTAGACAAAATCTTCTTTCTTCCAGTCTAAACGCGTGTCCTATGTAAAGTCCGTTTGTGAAAAGATTTCAACACAATCGTTTGTATTAGCCCCGAATTTAATTGTATAATGTTATCATATCCCCTCTCAGGTGACGTTTTTCTAAACTAAATAGGTTTTAATTTGTTAACCTTTCTTCATAGCTGATATGTTCCATTCCTTTTCTTAATTTTGCAGCCCGCCTCTGCACTTTTTCTAGTGCCATAATATTCTTCTTTAGAACAGGTGCCCAAAATTGCACAGCATATTAAATATGTGGTCTTACCAGTGATTTATAAAGAGGCAAAATGATATTCTCATCCCGAGAATGAATGCCTTTTTTCATGCATGACAATGCCTTACTGGCCTTAGTCACTGCTGATTGACAATGCACATTGTTGCATAGTTTGTTTTCTTTAACAATTCCCAAGTTGTTATCCCTAATTCACTTCCATTAAGAGTATACGTTGTGTATTCTTTAGGCCGAATGCATAACTTTGCATTTTTCAACATTAAATTTCATCTGCCATTTGAGTGCCCAGTCCCCCAGTCTATCTAAATCCCTCTGCAGCAAAATAATATCGTGCTCACATTGTATTATTTTACAGAGTTTTGTGTCATTTGCAAACACTGAAATATGACTTTCAATGCTTTTTTCAAGATCATTTATAAACATGTTAAAAAGAAGAGGTCCCAGAACAGAACCCTGAGGGACACCACTTGCCACCTCTGTCCAGCTTGACAATGTAACCCTTTTATCCATTAATTATATAAATCATGCTCTCTATACCTGTCTTCTCAAACATTCTAATATGACCCAGGGTCAGTTCACAAGATGGGAGCTATGAAAGTCATTAGCCCAGGAAAATTCCCAGGTAATTCTAGTACTAATTATAATCTATTCTTGCTCATGTGGAAATAAGCTAGAAATACAGTATTTTCTATCAACAGAGAATTTGGGGGAATTATAATAATTTGTACAGCAAAGCATCATAATATATTGTTTTCAAGCACAAACCAATGATCAGGTAAGTCCCCTGGACGGCGGGGATGTACTTTGCCGCCCAGGTCCCCAAGGACGGCATAGCAGGCCCGTCATCCTTAAGGGGTTAATGGAGAAAATACATGATTAGTAACTGATCTATGGCCACCCTCCATGTAGTGTCCTTTAATATTAAGGGTCTGAACACCCTTGTAGAATGCACCTTAGCTCTGAGTTCCACCGTTTAAGAGCGAATGTCCAAGAAACTCACTTTAGCACTGACTCCACTCCTAACTTTCACAAGAAGAAATATCAACCAGGCTATTTCATCAATTATATTCAGGCCAAAACATGGGTGTGGCCATACCTCTTGTTGTCAGTGTACCTTTCACTTGGGAAAATCATATATCAGATGATCAGGGTAGATGTATCTTTGTAAAAGGCATTATTTACCAAATGTGAAACAATGCAATGCTTTCTGTAAGATTTTGCACAAACTTGATATTCTGCTACTAGGTTGTGAATATAATATGACTTTGGACATGATACTTGACTCATCTGCTTCGACCCTAGCACACTACACCCCCTCATGTAAAATATTCAACGATCTATAAGAGCCGGCACAACTACATGGCTGCAGATACACGCCCTTCCTGTGCTACCAAAACATACTCTCCATTAGACATGTTCTTCATGCCCCATACTTACTTACATCTCATACAAGCCATTAAATGTGGATCCATAACATGGTCTGACTATGTGCCCTTGTCTTTTGCAACTTCTAAAAGATCCCTTTCCTCTACACAACTAGTGATGTCGCGAACCCGAAATTTTCGGTTCGCGAACGGCGAACGCGAACTTCCGCAAATGTTCGCGAACCGGCGAAACGCCCGAAACGCCATTGACTTCAATGGGGAGGCGAATTTTAAAACACACAGGGACTCTTTCTGGCCACAATAGGGATGGAAAAGTTGTTTCAAGGGGACTAACACCTGACTGTGGCATGCCGGAGGGGGATCCATGGCAAAACTCCCATGGAAAATTACACAGTTGATACAGAGTCTGGTTTTAATCCATAAAGGGCAGAAATCACCTAACATTCCTAAATCACAATCAATATGGATTGACACCTGACATATGACATATTGACACCTTGACATATGGATTGACACCTGTCCTCAGAGCCCCTGATGCACACGGACACAGAGCAGAATAGAGACTGGTCCCCCTACATAGGGTCACTTGGCAGATATGGATTGACACCTGTCCTAAGGATCCCTGATACACACTGACACAGAGCAGAATAGGGACTGTTCCCCCTACATCGGGTCACTTGGCAGATATGGATTGACACCTGTCCTAAGGTTCCCTGGTACACACTGACACAGAGCAGAATAGGGACTGGTCCCCCTACATCGGGTCACTTGGCAGATATGGATTGACACCTTGTTACAAACTGCTATTTGTAACGGGCCCTTTAAATGGCAAATTGCCCTGCTTCCCTGGGTTGTGGAGAAGCCTCTTTGCCAGCCTCCTCCCGCATGACTATGGCCCCTGGGAGATTGTGAAAATGTATGCACTTTTATTTGGTGTGTATGGCCCTTTAAGACTGTCGGTGGGCATATTGGGGCTTATGGACTCTTTATGTGACTGGTGCTGGCCCTTTAAACACCTTTTTTGGGACATCAGGAAGATTGGGACACTGCCCCTTTAAGGCCGTGTCCCCAGACTTGTTGGGGACACGGCCCCTTTAAGACGGTGTCCCCTGTGTCCCCAGACCTGGTGCAAACCCTTTGTGCCTGCCTTGCTATTTCCCACTTGGTTCAGTAAATGGGAAATTATTTCAGCTGCAGAGACTAAGTCCCATTCGGCGATGGGACTTAGTCTTTTTTTCAGCCGTTTTTTTCAGCCTTATTTCAGCTGCAGAGACTTTTCAGCCGTTTTTTTCAGCCTTATTTCAGCTGCAGAGACTAAGTCCCATTCACGATGGGACTTAGTCGTTTTTTCAGCCTGAAATAGAGCGACCTCACAGCCCAAATCTATGGAACTGTTTTGGGCAGGAAAATGTGCTTGCGGTCGGTCATAAAGGGACCTCCAGCTAACTTTTTAACCCCTGGATGGATTTGGCTGATTTTTGGTTATGTTTATGTTTTAAGTGTGCTGATTCCAAATATGTAATTATGAAGATGGGATGTGTAGTTTTAAAGTTACAGGGTATGGCTAAAAACTGTATTTTTACTGCCTGTGTTTAATTATGTTAATCTCTTCCCAAACGTCATTTCGTTCAAAGTGGAGAGAATGTTAAAAATATATATTTTTGTTCGGAGTGTGAGAAATGCTTTTCAGCCGCTTCTAATCTTAAGCATCATTTGAGGAGCCATACAGGAGAGAAACCTTATTTGTGGTGTGTTTAGTATTGTTCTGATCAGTTTAATACCTTCCGCTCTATCAGTGGGCGTGTATATGGCAGCCATTTTAGGAACCGTACACCTGGGACCCGAGCAAGGTCACCTCGTTCAACAGGCTTAGCGTATCTCCAGGAAGAAGAGCCTGAACCCACTTTGACTGCCTGCGTGTCTTACCTGTACATAGGCTTCTGCTGTGGTTCATGATAGACCAGCTGCCATTGAGTAAACCTGTCCCGTGGGAAGCACTCTGTCTGTAAAGCCTCACCAAAAAAAAAGTGGTGTGTTTAGTATTGTTCTGATCAGTTTAATACCTTAATTCTCCTATCGGTGGGCGTGTACATTGATTTTTGTAACAGGAGATGGAAGAAGAGGCTTGTTGGTCTCTTACTACAAATTTGAGATAAGGTCAGCTAATGTGACACCAGATAGGAGTGGTGTGTTTAGTACTATTTTTATCAGTTTAATACCTTCCGCGTCTCCTATCAGTGGACGTGTACACGGCATTGATTTTTGTAACAGGGAGATGGAAGAAGAGGCTTGGTCGGTCCTCTTACTGCAAATTTGGGGCACTGCGCGGTCAAGCTAATGTGACACCAGATAGGAGTGGTGTGTTTATTACTATTTTTATCAGTTTAATACCTTCCGCGTCTCCTATCAGTGGACGTGTACACGGCATTGATTTTTGTAACAGGGAGATGGAAGAAGAGGCTTGGTCGGTCCTCTTACTGCAAATTTGGGGCACTGCGCGGTCAAGCTAATGTGACACCAGATAGGAGTGGTGTGTTTAGTACTATTTTTATCAGTTTAATACCTTCCGCGTCTCCTATCAGTGGTCGTGTACACGGCAGTAATTTCTATAACAGGCAGATGGAAGAAGATGCTTGGTTGGTCCTCCTAACTGGAGACTGTGTTGCTGTACGGGTGGCAGGTGGAGCCATTTATAAAGTACACACTGCTTTATAAAGCCATTTATAAAGTACACACTGGCGGCTTGAACCCAAGTTGGTGGCGGATAAGTCACGCAAGTCAACAGGCATTCAGAGCTAAAATACAGCAGCGTGTGGACCATTTTAGCCCAAGGCAGCTCATCTCATCAGGCCTTTTTTACATAGGGTCACTTGGCAGATATGGATTGACACCTGTCCTCAGAGCCCCTGATACACACTGACACAGAGCAGAATAGAGACTGTTCCTCTACATAGGGTCACTTGGCAGATATGGATTGACACCTGTCCTAAGGATCCCTGATACACAATGACACAGAGCAGAATAGGGACTGTTCCCCTACATAGGGTCACTTGGCAGATATGGATTGAAACCTGTCCTCAGAGATCATGATACA
>CAKOES020000098.1:26473-55932 GCA_933207985.1 Pelobates cultripes
ATTAGTTCTGTGGTGCAGCACACTAAATGGCAGCTCTTTTGACTGACTCTGGTGTGTTTTTGACAAACTACAACAATTTACCATCATGAGTTTGCAATATCATAATATCACAATCTTGGGCAATACCAATATTACACCTGAAACACAAGGCAAGATCTTAAACTCTTTGTCATGTTCCTCAAACCATTCGTTAACAATTTCTACAATTATCCTGCTGAAAGAGGCCACTGCCATTAGGGAACACCATTGCCATTAAGGGGTATACATGGTCTGTAACAATCTCTAGGTAGGTAGTAAGTGTCAAAGTAACAATACACATTGTCAGACATTATGTGACTTAAAATTAATATCAGATTGCAATTCACAAAATGAGACAAAATGTGTGCCCATTGTTTACACTAGCTAGGTCATAAAACTTGGAATGTGGGCCCAGGGGTAGGCAACCTTCGGCACTCCAGATGTTGTGGACTACATCCGCCATAGTGCTTTTACACCCATAATGCTGACAAAGCATCATGGGAGGTGTAGTCCAAAATATCTGGAGTGCCAAAGGTTACCTATGCCTGGGCTAAGATAACATCCGGCTCTTGTTACAAACCTCACACTGTCTCTCTCTAACAAGCTTCTAATGTGATAGAAAGGTGGGTAGATAGCCAAGACTTATGTATACAGCTTACGCATATAATAAAATATAATTATAACTTGATTTTAGTCCAGTCACATCAGTTTGGTAAAATATTGCTTTGTATAAGTCTGATAAAACCAAGTGAAAACCTTTTCATTTTTTTCAACAGAAAAGACTGCAGCTTATATAAATAAATCCTATCGACTCATTGGCTTAATTTGCTTAATAGTAGCATATTGAATTATTGTCCGGAGATATTAAAAACTTCTCTATTAATTACCTGTAGTTGACTAACAGACAGGAACTATTCGAAAAGTTAGATATTGGTTAATGTAGATAATTCACAGCCAAAAGGGTAGGTTCTAATTTTATTTCTAGAAGTGTTGCAAATTAAATTGTAATAGTCAGTTAATTACTATCAACAAAAGTCTGCATAGTCAGAACTGTGGTATTCCCAGTAGTAACATACGGATGTGAGAGCTGGACTATAAAGAAGGCTGAGTGTCGTAGAATTGATGCCTTTGAACTGTGGTGTTGGCGAAAACTGCTTAGAATCCCTTGGATTGCAAGAAGATCCAATAAATCCGTACTACAGGAAATCAAGACAAACTGTTCACTGGAAGCTATGATCATGAGGCTGAAGCTCAAATATTTTGGCCATATAAAGTGAAGGCAGGATTCTCTAGAGAAGACTCTGATGCTGGGAAAGATTGAAGGTACATGAAGAAGGGGACGACAGAGACGTAGATGGATAGATGAGGTCACTGAAGCCACGAACATGAAGTTGTTGGAACTCAGTGGGGAAGTGACTGACAGATGTACCCGGGGTGCTATGGTCCATATGGTCACAGAGAGTCGGACACGACTGAACGACTAAACAACAGCAACAATTAACAGTCAGCTAATTGATTGAGTGATTTTTAAACTGCGTAGGTTCTATTGTCTGGTTGGCGGGAAAATGGTTAATTGAATTTAACTTGTGTTGTAACAGTTAAAATGCATTGAAGTGTTGCAGTCAGCATTTGAATGGTTAAAGTGATTGCTCAGTAAAACTTTGTTATTTAGCATTCGAATGGTTAAGTGATCTTCCAGTGAAGACTTGCTAATTGATTATTTGTTGTTCACTTATTTGCAACTGCACGTACTTTTGTGGCGCTGTGTGCTTTAATATGTATACTTTATCTGTTGATTTCTGAATGAATAATGCTTATGTTTGTAACACTCTCCCAATTGGTCTTCCCAAAAGCTGTATTGCCCTGCTTCAGTCTGTAATGAATGCTGCTGCCAGACTGATTTCCCTCTCTTGTCGGTCCTCTCACACCTCACCCCTCTGTCAGTCCTAACATTGGCTTCCTGTATCCTATAGGAGTCAATTCAAAGTGCTAACCCAGACCTATAAAGAAATGAACAATTCTAGCCCCTCTTATATCTCTTCACAGATCTATAGGTATGCCCCTTTTCGATCTCTCAGCTCTGCCCGTGACCTTCTCCTGTCCGCTGCTCGCACCTGTACGGCCAACTCAAGCTTGAAGGACTTCTCGCGGGCGGCTCCCTTCCTATGGAATAGCCTGCCTACTGCCATGAGACTCTCCCCTATTCTTCAATCATCAACAAACCTTCTTCTACCTCACAAACCTGTCTCTTGCTCTCTCCTAAAGGGTAGCACTTTTACTCTCTCCTCCAGCTCTGCTTCACTCCCAACTTATTTGATTGCTATTTCCTGTCCTAATGTGTTTTATACCCCACCTCCAATAGACTTTAAGCTTGTTTGAGCAGGGTCCTCTTTAACCTATCGTTCCTGTAATTTTTCTTGTAATTGTTCTATTTATAGTTAAATCCCCCCTCTCATAATATTGTAAAGTGCTATGGAATCTGTTGGCGGTATATAAATGGCAATAATAATAATAATAATAATAATAATGTTTAATTTGCATCATTAATTTAGAAATTAACTTGGTATTGCTGGACTGTTTTATTAATAGCACATTGATTGCATTGCTTTGTGTACTATTGCATTGTTGTACAATACTTGCTATGCATGCTTCCCTCTACTGGTTGATAATTTCTCGAGTTGACTGTTAGTCTTAATATCCATGACTGCTAGTCTCATTATCCAATTCACTAATTATCCAATTCATTAACAGACACATTAATCAAATTAGTCTGAAATAATTAAAAATAGTGAGTAATTATTAGCTTTAATTAAATATAGATCTTTGATATTAATACAATTGTGCATTTTTCATAATTTTTATAAAATGTATTTTTTTATATTTTTATTAACCAATAAATATCCTCACAACATGAATGTCAGGACCTAAGGTTTCCCAGCAGAACACTGCCCAGAGCATTGCACTGCCTCACTGGCCTGCCTTATTTCCATAGTGAATCCTGCTGCCATCTCTTCCATAGATAAACAATGCATGCACACAAACCCAGCCATCCACCTTCTTCCATTAATCCATGGTCCAGTTCTGATGCTCACATCCCCATTAACCCCTTAAGGACCAAACTTCTGCAATAAAAGGGAATCATGACATGTCACTCATGTCATGTGTCCTTAAGGGGTTAAAGATCCTGTTGGTGGTGGGCAGGGATCATAATGAGTATTCTGACTAGTCTCTGGTTATGCAGCCCCATATCCAGCAAACTGCAGTATACTGTGTGGTCTGACACCTTTCTCTTGTGGCCAACATTACGTTTTTCAGCAATTTGAGCTACAGTAGCTCTTCTCTGTGATCGGACCAGACATGCTAGCCTTCGCTCCCCACATGCATCAATGAGCCTTGGGCGCCCATGACCCTGATGCCGGTGCACTGGTTGTCCTTACTCATACCACGTTTGGTAGGTACTACCCATTGCATACCTGGAACACCTCACAAGATTTGCCATCTTGGAGATGCTCTAACCCAGTTGTCTACTATGTTACTATGTAACCCAGTCATCTAGGCATCACTAATTGGCTCTTGTCAAAGTCACTCAGATCTTTTCGCTTGCCCATTTCTTCTTCTTATAACACACGGCATTCAAGAGCTGACTGTTCATTTGCTGCTTCATGTACCCCACTTCTTGACAGGTGCCATTGTAACAATATAAGCAATGTTATTCATTTCACCTGTCAGGGGTTTTAATGTTGTGGCTGATCAGTGTAAAGAACTGCTATCCTAATATGAAAAATAAAAAATATAATTCAAGATTATTCACATCTATCTATTCTGCAGACTGGAAAGTAAGACCTGTGCAAATTCCCAATAAACTACAGCATTGTGGGAAAATGCTGATTCCTTCCATTGTGCATGTATATATATATAATATGCAAAGAAAAAAATCAGTTTGTCCAAATCAAGTCATCTGGGTAAAAAAATAGTTTGGGCCAATTTGGGCCAAATTTTGTTTCAGTTTTGTGTTCTTGCAATCAATTAGAAAAAATGAGTTGAATAAACCTAATGAGAAGACATAACCAATAGAGAAAAAGAGGAGGAGCAAAAAAAAAAACAGTCTATACATATTCTATTTATTAAATATATAATATACAAATATAATTGTATTTTCCACTGCTCCTCCTTTTTTCCCTCTCTACTGTTCACTTCTCATTTGATATATGAATAAAATCAACATTAGATGGCTGTACCTTAAAGGTACAGTCCTGCAGTGCCCCTCTCACTCCCACCCCCCCATCCCATGTTGCTGAGGGGTTAAAACTCCTTCAGTGACTTACCTGAATCCAGTGCCGATGTCCCTCGGCGCTGGATCAGGCTCCGCCCACACTCACGCATTAGACATCCCCATAGAGATGAACTCTGAATCATGAATCATGGAGCAAACTAAACATTTAGTTCATTCCTCATTTAATTTGTTTCTTCCATATAATCTTTTTTTGGAATTCAAGATTTTGCCGATTATCTAAAAAAAAAACAAATTGGTGCAGACATGGATTTTTTAATAATGTAATTTAATAATCAGTTCTCTGTCGTCCTATCTCATAATCCTATCTCATTGCAACCCAACTGTTTGACTATTGAATAAAAAATGTGTGGCTTCTTACAGTCAAGTTTGCAGAAAAATTCCATAATTCCATTTTAGTGCTGCAGTCAAGAGTCAGAGTTTAAACATTATTTACTAAGACAAATTACTTTAGAGAAAATCTAGCAATTATTGAATATCTGGGCTGGATTTTCAAAGTAACGGCTTACTAAGCAAGAATTTTTCCATAGACCTCAATGAAGGAATTTGTATTCAGGAAGCAGACTAAATCCATATTCTGCTAAGAGATTACAACGCTTTGTTTATAAACTAAAACCAAAGTATAGGAATGAATATATTCAGACAAAAATAAAAATGTGACTTTTTAATATATATATATATATATATATATAGCAAAAACTAAAAGAGGTATGTGATTGAAAACCCCGTCCACCTGAAGTCTGTGGATAGTAAATACAATGTTAAACAAAAAATTGCACACCAGTTAAGCCATAAGACTTGCTTTTCCCATAGGAATCACACATTTGCAGTGATGTCACTACCGCAAAGGATTCTGGGTGGGCTTATGCAAATTAGTTTAACAAAGAATCAAATTTTTGCCTCATTCCATTTTAAACATGGATTCCTTTGAGTCTGTGTTTGCTGTATACAACAGCTTTGAAACACAACTTAGGAAAAGATGCAAAGCCAGTGAACCACTCATGGACAGATGGTTTCATTGTTACTGCAAATCATCAGCATGAGGTTGGTTACTGGTTGGCTAGTGACGCTTGGCAGTGCTTGTGAAGCAAAAAGCAAAAGAGGTATGGTGGGGGGAAAAATTGTGATTGAAAACCCATTCCACCTGAAGTCTGTGGATAGTTAATACAATGTTAAACAAAAATCAGCTCACCAGTCAAGCCATAAGACTTGCTTTTCCCACAGACTTCAGGTGGAAGGGGTTTTCAATCACAATTTTGTGATTACCTTTAGTTCCCCAGCATGTCTCCATGTGGCCAACATTTCTTCCCCGGCAGAGATTTTCATTAGTTCTGCTTTCAGCAGACCCAATGCTTCCCCTGTAGTGAAGCATTGTGGGGGCAAGTGCACAATTTACATAGACTGTAAAATGTAATTAGCCATTAAAAAATAATTTACTATGTTTACCTTTAATATTGCCCATATTTGCTTATATTAAAGAAAAAAACGAAATCTTTCCAATTTTGCCTGAAAGTGTTAAGAAAAATGATCTTGGCTCCAAGTACAATTGGATTTTACCCTGACTGTGCATTACTTATGCTAAAGTAATTACAATATTCTTTTATTTATGTATTTTATTGAAATGCATCCAATCTTTTTTTTCTTAGGCATTTACTGAATTTGTCATAAGGGTTTTATTTTGTCCTTTAAATGATTGTTTTACTTCTGTGTGAGGGTGAGCATGGTCAAGTAAGTCTGCAAGATCAAGGGGCACTGAATAGCCTGACCCCAAACACTTGAAAACATATGCTACCAGACAACTCCAGGTAATTGTTCTAGTTGCTATAGAAGTTTCGTGTCAGTATGTTGGTTAACCTCTTTGCACAGAGTATAATTTAGAAGCTAGTAAGAAAGACAGAACAGCTAACCATATATAGAATGATGTAATAGCAGCCCTTAGAATGTCCAGGCCTAGCAGAATACCTCTAAGAATGTGAAACTAAGAAATCAGGCCAGCAATTTATTGGGAAGTATACTGTTTCTCCAATACATTAAGGATATGCCATAGCGTAAGACTGGACAGGTCAACTAGTAAACAAGGTCATGGTAAAAGCCAAAAGTCTATTAGGAACACGCTATCTTTCTACAGAAACCAGAAAATTATATTTCAACAGTTGAAGTACTAGTTTATATAGAGCCAATATCAATTACAATGATGTCACAATAGCAAGCTTGCATTCTGAAACGATTCTGGCCATGAGCATAACATGAAGGTGTAAGGGTGCAGGGGCTTGTGTCTATTGACGTGGCAGGTGGCAATGCAAGTGAGTCATTGTTTTGTGACACTGGGAAGGTGACTTAGACAGGAGCAGAAATTAATTCAGCAGCATAACAAAAACAGCTCCAGCAGGGTATTGATAGATAGCAGGAACTTGATAAAGTCTGTTGACGAAACGCGTTATGGATATTTTATACTATGTATTTTAAATATTAAAGTAATTTTTGGTCATTTATTCGTGCCAACTATTTCTTTTTTTTCTAGCTTTAAAAATACATTATCGTTCTCCTTTTTTACCTGGCTTTTTAGTATATTTTAGTATATTTTTAGTATTTTATTACTACAATATACCAACATCTACTTCGGAAGTCTCCTGCATTCCAAGATATCCAAAGGTGGGGATTAATCCACCTAGGCTGATATCAAGGAGCAGTCGGTCTGCTCCTCATTTGTAAGTACGTTTTTATCTACTTATATTAAGACTACAAAAACAGTGAGCACTATCGGTTGTCTCTCTTCTTCCCTATTTGAGAGTTGGACACCATTGACGGAGAGATACCCACAGCATATCCCATAAGCGGGGATCATACCGCTGTATGCGCTTCTATCATAGAGCTGGACATAAGCTCTATTAAATATGAGTTTTTCAATATTATCTTTCCATACGTCACCTTTGGAATTATACAATACTGCACCATTGGTCGTCCCTCTCTTTCTTTTTTTGTCTTCTATATGAGTGGAACCTATACAGCTTATGAAGACTTCACTGCTGCACCTCTTGTTATAAAGACTATCCGCAAGGACATTTAAGTTGACCTCCTCTTTTGTATTCATTTATCCTATTGGACTTTTTATTTGTAGTAACTTTATTTTATTCTTCTACTGGCGCAGCCTTTTTACTGTTGTTTTTATTGTCTTGTTTCAAAAGGGCTTGGAGGGTTTCCCTTTTTAAGGTTGCTGCCTGCTAATTAATTAGCGCTGTCTCTTATTTATATATTTTCCCTCTAGGATTAACCCTTTTTTTTTATAAACATAGCAGTTTCAGAGAAACTGCTATGTTTACACTGAGGATTAATCCAGCCTCCAGAGCCTCTAGTGGCTGTCTCATTGACAGCCGCTAGAGGCGCTTGCGTGCTTCTCACTGTGAAAATCACAGTGAGAGCACGCAAGCGTCCATAAGAAAGCATTGTAAATGCTTTCCTATGCGACCGGCTGAATGCGCGCACGGCTCCTGCCGCGCGTGCGCATTCAGCCGATGACGTCGCAAGCAAGGAGGAGAGGAGGAGTACAGCTCCCCGCCCGGTGCTGGAGAAAGGTAAATGTTTAAACCCTTCCTCTCTCCAGAGCCCGGCAGGAGGGAGTCCCTGAGGGTGGGGGCACCCTCAGGGCACTATAGTGCCAGGAAAACAAGTATGTTTTCCTGGCACTATAATGGTCCTTTAAGTTTTTTTTCCCTGAAATTTCCTTCTTAAAATGAGGTGCGTGTTATACGCCGGTGCGTGTTATACGCCGATAAATACGGTATTTGAGAATAATATGGACTGTCATATATCGATAACCATAGGCTGAACTCCTTAAAGTCAGCTGTAATGTCACATTTGTGTAATATTTTGAACGACACTTTCTTATATATGTTTGTCTTATACAGGTCATACATTCCATTTATACACACACACAGAAGAAGCATGATTGGTATGTGGGTATGTGTTTGTATATATTTTTCTCTATCCTCTTCATCTAGTGCAGTCTGGGGCTTTCTGATTTGTTTGACTAGTACATTTATGTATAATAACAGGTAAAATGGCTATCCCAAGGGTCAATTATTTTGGACTCGAGTGAAATTACCCTATAGATCAAATTGTTTTCTTGCTCTATTGCTTTCAATAATTGTACTTTCTGCAAGACAATATCACACAGTGTTACAAATTGCATTTTCAGACCACCGTAGTAGAAGAATTACAAAGGTATTGAACTGGAAATGTTTGTATTTATTCAATAACTGCACACCATTCGTTAAAATGATTGGCTTTTTCATTGATAGATATATTCAATATTTTAAGACTAGAGATGGGAAATCCAAGAAGCTAGGATTTTAACAATGTTATAAGTACTAAATAAATATCTAGGAACTTAGGAGAACAGATCCCTAGTTGTCTGACCTTGTACCAACACAACCACAAAGAGTACATTGGTATACTAAAAAACTCCTAAATATCAATGACAAAAAGATGAATGGAATGATAGTATGTGTGCAGAACATATGTATATATCCAACGCAAGGATGTAAAAGCATGCATATACAATCTGAGATACAGTACAAATACATGGATATAGGTATGCGAGCACCAAGTACTCCTGCATCTAGAAATGGTTTTAGTGCATTAGAAAATCTGCACACAAATGGATATAGGTTTTTATATAGTTTAATTTTTTGGATAGAAGTTTCATAAATATAACTTTGCTGCAAGTCCTCTGCTGTAAGACTTCCAATGCAATGCAGATCTCTATATCAAAGGTTGGCCGGGCTGCATGTTACAGAATTTTTTTTCTGCAGTTTCCTGTCAGCATTATTAATGGTCCTCATCCAGCTTCTTCCCATACCTACCCAAAACTCTGATCTCAGACTCTTTCACTCACTTGATGTGAGTGGTCTCAAGGTAAATAAAACATATGTGCTCACTGGATTTAGCAATGTGTAGCAATGTATTGCCTGCTTGAATCCTTCCTTGTCTTGCATCCGCATCTTTCTTAATATCTTTTGGTGTTCTAAGTCTTTTTCCTCAATGTCTATCTTTGTGTGCCTACCTGTTTTTTAATGTGTCTGTAAGCTTGCCCCTGTTAATTATCTGCCTTTTTCTCTTAACTGTAAGCCTGCATCTATTTACTCATCTATCCCACTTCAGTCGTCTGTTTGAGTATTTCAATCTGTCTGCTTGTTTATCTTTTCTAAACAGTCTGTCTTTCTGCCACATAAATATGGTCTGGGTGGATGAGTAGGGTAAATTGGAAGGTATAGCATAATGCAACTTACTGAGTGTATGGCTGTGGGAGAAATGACAAGTGAAATTTAGAGTGTACTATAAATAAAACAGAGATGAAGAGACTGTTCTGAGGATAATTGGGTGTGGGGCTATGTTTTATATGTGATTTATGTGGCAGTGAAATATCTAATATCAGGGAGTCAGTTGCTATGAGTTGGGTGACAAAGAGAAATGCGGAATGAACCAGATAAACTGACAATAGAGTGTATAGCTTAAGAAGTCGAATATGAGAGTGGGTAAAGGCAGGGTTTCTTTTTACTGTTGCAAAGATTGTAGGAAGTACTTCATTCATCTCTAGTTTCAACAGATGGGCTTTTAGGGGAGGGGAGCAGTGTTTTGTCTTTGGGTTGACCATCACAAGGTCTGCATTAAAGTTCTGGCACTCAGCAGTCATGTTTGAGGATGATCACAGCTCATCGTCCCCAGAGAGGAGCCGACAGGTAACATTTCCAATATTTGGTTTTAAGCCACCAGAGAAGCTTAATTTGAAAATATCAAAAATAACTACTACAGTTTCTAAAATCAGTTGAATTAATACTGTATTATCATAGTCACAGTAATGTATGTGGATGGTTCTAGGGTGCTCCAAACTATAACACGGATGTTTTTTCTATTGAAAAATAGACACATCATCATTAAAACAGAGAGGTTTTTCGAAGGAATTAATTCAATATACACCCTGTTCCAAATTACTATGCAAATTATATTTTTCTCATTTACCTAAATAATTGATGTAAATAACAGTCAGCATAACGCTCATGTTATCAACTATTAAGAGCACAATTCAAAATTTATTGAACAAACCTCCTAATGATAACAGTATTTTTTTTAAACATAAAAATCTTACAATGCACTGTTCCTAATTATTACGCACAGTAAGTTTCAAAACACTTTATAGGTTGTAAAGAATTGAAAATTGTCATTTGTTGTGTTTGCAGCATATTTACTGAAATAAAACGCTGTTTCAATCAAACTTGTAACAACATTTTAACTTTTTAAACATTTTAACAGGTCAGCAGCTTCACAAGTCTTGCATCCATTGAACTTGTGAGTTTTTGGACGGTTTCTGCTTGAATTTGTTTGCAAGATGTCAGAATAGCCTTCCAGAGCTGCTGTTTGGATGTAAACTGCCTCCCACCTTGATAGATCTTTTCTTTGAGGATGCTCCAAAGGTTCTCAATAGGATTGAGGTCAGGGGAGGATTGAGGCCACACCATCACTTTCTCTCCTTTTATCCCCATAGCAGCCATTAATGCAGAGGTATTTTGTGCAGCATGAGATGGTGCATTGTCATGCATGAAGATGATTTTATTACGGAAAGCAAAGTTCTTCCTTCTGTACCAGGGAAGAAAGTGGTCAGTCAGAAACTCCACATACTTTGCAGAGGTCATCTTTACATCTTCGGGGACCCTAAAGGGGCTGACCAGCTCTCTTCCCATGATTCTGGCCCAAAACATGACTCCACCACCGCCTTGCTGACATCGCAGGCTTGTTGGAACAGGGTGGCCGTCCACCAACCATCCACTACTCCATCCATCTGGACCATCCAGGGTTGCACGGCACTCATCAGTGAACAGGACTGTTTGAAAATTAGTCTTCATGTATTTTTCTGCCCGATGCAGCAGTTTCTGCTTGTGACCATTGGTTAGTGGTGGCCGTTTATGCACAGTTGCAAGACTCTGGAGGACTCTACACCTTGATGTCCGTGGGACTCCAGAGGCACCAGCAGCTTCAAATATCTGTTTGCTGCTATGTAATGGTATTTTAGCAGCTGCTCTCTTGATCCGATGCATGGATCTGGCAGAAATCTTCCTCAATGTGCCTTTATCTGCACGAACCCGTCTGTGCTCTGAATCAGCCACAAATCTGTTAATAGTACGATGATCACGCTTAAGTTTTCGTGAAATATTTAATGTTTTCATACCTCATCCAAGGTATTGAACTATTTCACTCTTTTCGGCATAGATCCTTTTTCTTCCCCATATTGCATGAACATGGTGCTCTGCTTAATAATGTGGAACACCCTCCTTTAGTAGTTTTTCCTTAAATTGGGCTCACCTGGCAATCTAATTATCACAGGTGTCCGAGATTGTTTTCAGTGATCAAAAGAGCCCTGAGACACAATGCCATCCATGAGTTAAACTGGAAAACAAAATATTGAATCTTTGTGACACTTAAATATAATTTGCATAATAATTTGGAACAGGGTGTATGTAAGAAGGGCCATAAAAATTACCATTGAGCATGGTCTTTTTGCCACCTAACAAAAACCTTGTGGGCTGCAAGCCAAAGAAACTCAGCATGCAAGACAACATAAACATATACAAACGGAATATAGTGAATCACAAACACTATAGAATAACCCTTGTGGCTATCAAACGGGGAAAAACTTTTTAAAAAATAATTACCCCTAGTAAGGATGTGTAAAAGACTCCTCAAGGTCTTCAATATAAATATAAAACTTGGAAATTACTCATGGTTTTAATAGTTTTTTATTAGACAGTATTCATTTTATTCTCTCGCATAATTTTTTCTCTTTCAATGAAGAGTTTTACTTACAATTGCAAGGAACAGCTATGGGTACCAAGTTCGCGCCGAGTTATGCCAATATTTTTTTAGATTTTTGGGAAAAGAATTTTATTTGGACGAACAATCCATTCGACGCGAACTTGGTATTTTGGAGAAGATACATAGATGATATTCTGTTTATATGGAAGGGCTCTGAAAGTAATTTATTGGATTTTATTAACTATATTAATTCTAATCAAGTGAATTTAATTTTTTCTCCAGTTTTTAGCCAGAATGAGATCAATTTTTTAGACTTGACCATTTTTATAGAAGATGAAAAGATTAAGACAAAAACATTCTTTAAACCCACAGATGCAAATAGTTTTATTAACACAGAGAGTAACCATCATCCCAATTGGCTTCGTGGTGTTCCGCGAAGTCAATTCACTAGGATTAGGCGAAATTGTACGGATGAAAAAACCTTTTTAGATCAGGCCTCTTTCCTTAAAAACAAGTTTTTAGAAAAGGGATATGCGAACAATTTTATAAATAAGGAGATTATGCATTCCTATAATAAAGAAAGAGGAGATCTATTAATCAATAAGGAAAAACAAGTCACGACGGTTAATAATAAATTTGCCTTCTCTTTTAATACTCAATATAATACTCATGCTAAAGAAATTAAGAAAATATTAAATAAACACTGGCCTCTTTTATTAGAAGATGATATTTTAAAAACTGAACTCCCCCTTGCCCCACAAATTATTTTTAGGAAAGGGAAAAGTTTTAAAAATGTTTTGGCACCAAGCACTTTTAAAAATGGGAATAAAGAAAATACAAAAAAATCTGAGGGGTTTTATACTTGTGGTTTGTGTAAAAGTTGTCATTTCAAGAACCAAAAGTTTTATAATTTTTGTAGTTCAAAAACAAAAAAGAATTTTAAAATCAAAGAACATATCACATGTAACTCTACACATGTAGTTTATCTCCTTACATGTGGGTGTGGAACCCAATATGTTGGGCGAACTATTAGACCTGTGAAAAAAAGATTTTTAGAACATTTCAATAATATTAAAAACCAAGTATTAACCCATTCAGTTCCTGTTCACTGCATTAGATGTCAAAATTTTAATCCAAGCACTTTTTCATGTGTAGGGATTGAAAAGGTGTCTTTAGATGCAAGAGGGGGAGATTTGGTACTAAAATTAAGGCAAAGAGAAGGTTTCTGGATTCATACTTTAAAAACAATGCAACCAGAGGGTATGAATGTAGACTTTGATATGGCATGTTTTTTATAGTTTATTCTCTATATTTATTATTTTTATTGATAATATATTCGTTTTATTTTAATCATTTTATCTTTGTTGTTTGTTTTCTGATATATTTTCTTTTTTTTCCTGGTGAGTGTTCCCTATGTGTCACAAATGGAACCTTTTTTCCTATACTGGTTTTCTTTTGGCCTCGGAAGGAAGGGTAAAGACTGCGCCCTATTTTGTTTCTATCCTTCCGGTTCCGGACAGAAGTGGAACGCATTTGCGTTCCGGATATAGATGTACGCATTTCCGGTTTCACGTGAGAACGAGGCTTGGAGCGCACGCGCCTCCGAAAGCGCGAAAAGAAGATTGAAACCCGGTGGAGGAGACTAATTACAGATGCGTTTGACTGAAGACACCGCCAGGATTGGTCACATACTTTTACAGGCAGGATATTTATTGTGTACTTCGTTGTATTTTATTTTATGCTGCTACAAGCCCCTGATGAAGTCATTTTGACGAAACGCGTAGGGTGGCAAGCTTTTATTCATTGTTTTTACTGTGGACCTCTCCATCTTCTCTGTCTCCACTCTTCTGTGTATCCTGAGGGTTATTATTTTGATGGAAGACTTTGATATATGATGTGAAGAGCCTGATAACTACTATCACTTTGTAAGTGTATCCAATAAAAGTTACATTTTTAATATTATACAGTTATACACTATGGTCTGTCTTTGTGCTCTGTTTTAAGCATTTTCTACACTAAGAAGAGACGAAGCACGTTAAGAAGACTATTTACATCCTGCCTACTAATATCTTTGTTTGTGAGTGTATTTTTTTATATTTTTTATGGTTTGATTTTTTTTTATTTTTTTTTTTGTCTGCACCATTGGTCTCCCTTTATATTTGATTAGGGTGTGTTTTCTACTGTTTTAACATAAACATATAGCAAGTATGTTCACAGTGGCAGTAGCATAAGTGAAAATTATCAAGCGATGTAGAGAAATAAAACACTTGTATAAAAAAACAAAGCAAAAAAACACTTGTGTTGGTTTGTTTAATCCCTTAACCCCTTAAATCTGCAGGGCGTACTATTACGCCCTGCAGGAGCCGGCTCTAAACGCCGGCGGGCGTAATAGTACGCCCTCGCTTTAATGGCCGCCCACGTGGCCGGCTCTAATCTCCCGCTGCAGATCGCGGTCGGGGGGGTTGCCTGGCCCCCCAGGCAACCCCCCCTGTGGCCGGTGACCGTGATCTGCAGCTTCTGATCGCAGTGACAGGCTGTCACTGCGATCAGTTTTTAAGCGTGTGTCAGCCGATTTCAAATCGGCTGACACACGTGGCCTGCGGCTACCCCTGTGCAGATCGCTGTCGGGGGACATACCTGGCCCCCCAGGCAGTCCCCCTGGGGTCAGTGACCGCGATCTGCACTGTGTGAGATCGCAGTGACAGGCTGTCACTGTGATCTCACAGTGCTGTGATCGCAGTGACAGCCTGTCACTGCGATCACACACGTGGCGGCGGCTACCCCCGTGCAGATCGCGGTCGGGGGACTTACCTGGCCCCCCAGGCAGTCCCCCTGGGGTCAGTGACCGCGATCTGCACCTTCTGAGATCGCAGTGACAGGCTGTCACTGCGATCTCAGAGCCTCTGATCGCAGTGACAGCCTGTCACTGCGATCAGTGTTACATGTATCAGCCTATTGGCTGATACATGTAACAGCCACCATGATCCCCCTGCAGATCGGTAGGGGGAGTGCTTGTACCACCCAGGCACTCCCCCTGTGGTCAAATAACCAATCTGCAGGAGGTGATCACAGTGACAGCCAGTCACTGTGATCACTATTAGAATGTGTCAGCCAATGACCTCAGGTCACTGGCTGACACTTTGTCTCTGCCCCTCTCCTCACCTCACTTCGATCTGAGAGAGAGAGGCAGAGACATCGTTGGTTTTAGAGCTCCTGTGAAAAAAAAAAGTTTTATTACTTTATAAAAGTTTTAAATATATATTTAATTTAACCCTTTCAGCACTGATCACAGTTTATTACTGTCATCAGCTGAATAGGGCATCAAGTACTTTTGTACTTTATTTTAAAAAAAATTTGGGGTCAAAAAAAAATAATTTCTCATTTTTTTTGACCCTTTGTGTCAGTTGCAGCAACCCAAATCTCCATTACCCTTTCCCCGCTGCCGTGATCACTGTACGGTACAGTTTATCTGCTGTACGGTACTATATCAGTGATCACTGTGATCAGAGGGCTCTCTGATCAGGCTGACTTTTTTTTTTTTTTTTAAGGGTTATTTTTTTTCATAACTTAAAAATAACCCTTTCAGTACTGATCACAGCTCCCTTTACTGTGATCAGTACATTTATTTTGTTTTTGAGGGTGGGTAGTGGGTGTTAGGCAGGTAGTTAATTAATTAGCCCCTTAGCCCTTTTCACTTAATTTTTTTCCCCCTAGAATGGCACGTCGCTACTCAGCCGAGGAGGCGTATGCCATTCTGGCAGGCAGTGATAGTGACACTCTGCAAGACAGTGACACTATCACTGCCTCTGACATTGAGCCTCTGAGTGAGACCTCAAGTGATGGTGCCCCACCACCACTCACAAGAGGATGCTCAGAATGCCCAATGCCAGAGGGAGACTGGGTGCCTTCAAACATGATGGCACCAGAAATACCGCCGTTCACTGTTACACCTGGCATCACTGTAACAGTGGACGACTGCGAGCCAATTCGTTTTTTTGAGCTATTTATGTCGGACGATGTATTTGAGCTCATGGCTCAGCAAACAAATTTGTTTGCTATGCAGTATCTCTCTGCACATCCGGGGTCCCATCATAATCGCAGGAATATGTGGAGACCCACGGATGTCGCAGAGATGAAGCGGTTTTGGGCTTTAACCCTAGTGATGGGTATAGTTAAAAAGCCCAGTATCAGGTCCTACTGGAGCAAGCAACGCATCCTGGCTACCCCTCTTTTCCCTGAGGTTATGCAGAGGGATCGCTATCTGCAACTGCTGCGATTCCTTCATTTTAATGACAACTCACTGTCCCCCCCTAGAAATGACCCACTGTTTGACAGGCTCTATAAAATTCGGCCCTTTATCAAACTCCTGTCAGACAAATTTTCTGAAAATTATATCCCCGATAAAGATATTTCAATTGACGAGTCCCTTATGAAATTCAAAGGTTGACTGCTATTTAAGCAATACATTCCTTCTAAGCGGTCCCGATATGGCGTTAAATTTTATAAATTATGCGAATCCTGTACTGGTTACACATGGGCGTTTCGCATTTACCAGGGGAAGGATAGCCATCTTGACCCACCAGGATGTCCTGATTCTGTGGGTACAAGTGGAAAGATTGTTTGGGATCTAATCCTTCCCTTGTTAAATAAGGGATATAGGCTATGGGTTGACAATTATTATACCAGTATACAGTTATTTAAAAATTTATATTACTTTGAAACCCTAGCCTGTGGCACAGTGAGGAAGAATCGCAGGGGTTTCCCCCAAACCCTGGCAAGAGGCAGAAGCAGTAGAGGTTCCTCTTCAGCCCTCCGCAAGGATGAGTTGCTTGCCCTTCGTTTCACAGATAGAAAGGATGTATACATGCTGTCTACAATGCATGACGAAAGTACAGTGCCAGTGTCTGTGAGAGGTAGCACTGAGCATCTGGAAAAGCCGAAGTGCATTGTAGACTACAGCAAGTTTATGGGGGGAGTAGACTTGGCTGACCAATGCATACAGCCCTATCTAGTGAACCGGAAAACTAGGACCTGGTACAAGAAAATTGCAATCTACGTGAGCCAGATTGCAATTTTCAATGCCTATGTCCTCTATAAAAAAGAGGTCATAGGTAGGCCCTGCCCTTTCCTAGACTTCACTCTAAGCCTTTTGTCACATTTATTATTTACCCAGCCCCCCAATCCCACTTTGGGATCAGAAGATCTCCAAAGACTTTGTGGCAAACACTTCCCTTCCCGAATCCCTGCCACCGCTAGTAAAAGAAATTCCCCAAAAAAGTGCCGTGTTTGCTACAAGAAAGGAGTCCGAAAGGACTCTAGTTATTATTGCCCAACTTGTCCATCTAAACCCGGCCTCTGCATAACAGACTGTTTCAAAGTCTACCATACAGAGCTGAACTTCTAAATCACTCTGTATGGGACTTTGGCAGTGTGTTTGCTTGATTTCCCTGGATTACTGACCTCGGCTTGTCCTGACTATGCTTTGTTAGCTGCCTGTACCGACCCATTGGCTTGTTTTACCAACTACTCTAACTTCTGGATTCCCCTGACCTTGGCCTGTCCCTGTTTACGATAGCCATTATAAAGTGGCTACACCAAACAACTCAAAATACTACAATTGTAGTATTTGAAATGTGCCTTCACAAAAAAAAAGCAAAAAACTAATCACAGGGTTAATGCTGCGATTAGCATTGAAAGGGTTAATAAAATCACAGGTTTTTTTTCTTAACTTCTCAGCTTTTCACACAGTAACTCCCTATGTGAGATAAAACATCTCTCTGCCTCTCTCTGCCTCCAGATCAAAGTGTATGTGGGGGTACTGTTCTATTCCTGTGATATAATAAAAACCTTGAAACATTGTACATGTGGGTACTGTTCTATTCAGAAGACCATGTTAAATCAAAATACTGAGGTTTTAGTGTACTAACTAATACCAGAATTATGACATTTCTAGTGAAAATGCAATTTATGTGATTAAAAAGACAAAACTAAAAGTAGGTATCGCTACATGGGCCCAGCATTTCTGTTAAAATGGCTAGACCAAACATCTTAAGGTCTGCATTTTGTTGTACTCTGGCTTGCCTACTTTTGAAAATGGTATGCCACAACGGTGGAAATGTTATTACCCAGGCTGCCATGCTCTCTCAAAGGCGAGATAGGCTCAGAAAATCACTTTGCCAAACTTACAAGCTAAAAGGGCATCTAATATATTTTGCCCTGTACTTATCGGAAAAAATCTGAAATAATGATACGTGGGGGTACCATTATATTCAGAAGACAGTGTTAAATTGAAATACTGAGGTTTTAGTGAACTAACTAATACCAGAATTATGACATTTCTAGTGAAAATGCAATTTATGTGATTAAAAAGACAAAACTAAAAGTAGGTATCGCTACATGGGCCCTGCATTTCTGTTAAAATGGCTAGACCAAACATCTTAAGGTCTGCATTTTGTTGTACTCTGGCTTGCCTACTTTTGAAAATGGTATGCCACAACGGTGGAAATGTTATTACCCAGGCTGCCATGCTCTCTCAAAGGCGAGATAGGCTCAGAAAATCACTTTGCCAAACTTACAAGCTAAAAGGGCATCTAATATATTTTGCCCTGTACTTATCAGAAAAAATCTGAAATAATGATACGTGGGGGTACCATTATATTCAGAAGACAGTGTTAAATTGAAATACTGAGGTTTTAGTGTACTAACTAATACCAGAATTATGACATTTCTAGTGAAAATGCAATTTATGTGATTAAAAAGACAAAACTAAAAGTAGGTATCGCTACATGGGCCCAGCATTTCTGATAATGTGGTTAGACCAAACATCTCAAATTATGCCATTTGTTATACTCTGGGTTGCCTACTTTTGAAAATGGTATGCCATAATAGTGGAAATGTTATTACCCAGGCTGCCATGCTCTCTCAAAGGCGAGATAGGCCCAGAAAATCACTTTGCCAAATTTCCAATTTTGAAATGGACATCTAATATATTTGTCCCTGTGACTTCCCCAAAAAACAGAAAATCTGGTACATGGGGGTACTGTTATATTCAGGAGACAATGTTAAAAAAAAATAGTGAGGCTTTGTTGCAATAACTCATACCAGGAATAGGAAATGTCCTGTGAAAAGTGATTTCATGTGTGGAAAAATGCACAAATTAATCTATTACCGCTATGTGGGCCCTTCATTTCTGATAATGTGGTTAGACCAAACATCTCAAAATGCACCATTTGTTATACTCTGGGTTGCCTACTTTTGAAAATGGTATGCCATAATAGTGGAAATGTTATTACCCAGGCTGCCATGCTCTCTCAAAGGCGAGATAGGCCCAGAAAATCACTTTGCCAAATTTCCAATTTTGAAATGGACATCTAATATATTTGTCCCTGTGACTTCCCCAAAAAACAGAAAATCTGGTACATGGGGGTACTGTTATATTCAGGAGACAATGTTAAAAAAAAAATAGTGAGGCTTTGTTGCAATAACTCATACCAGGAATAGGAAATGTCCTGTGAAAAGTGATTTCATGTGTGGAAAAATGCACAAATTAATCTATTACCGCTATGTGGGCCCTTCATTTCTGATAATGTGGTTAGACCAAACATCTCAAAATGCACCATTTGAAATACTCTGGGTTGCCTACTTTTGAAAATGGTATGCCATAATAGTGGAAATGTTATTACCCAGGCTGCCATGCTCTCTCAAAGGCGAGATAGGCCCAGAAAATCACTTTGCCAATTTTCAATGTTTAAAACCAAAAATGGACAGGCGTATGTAAGACCCTGTAACTTTCAAAAACCACATAAAACCTATACATGGGGGGTACCGTGGTGCTTGTGAGACACCGCTGAACAGAACTAGGAGGGTTTCAGGGCAGTAGACTATATACAGAAGTTAATATTATCAGTAAAAGTACAGTTTTTATGTGAAAAACACAAAAAAAAAACGGAACACTAACTTTGGCTAGCATTTGTGCCCAAGTGGCTACTACAAAAGACTGGCCATACCCCATTTTGAATACCCTGGGATGTCTACTTTTTCAAATGGTATGCCATTAAGGGGTAATTTTCATTTCTTGGCTGCCATACGGTCTCAAAGGCGGCCTTGTCACATCAGACTAATCTGACAAATTTGAATGTGAAAAAGCATAAATGGATAAGCCGTATATATGACCCTGTAACTTTCAAAAACCCCATAAAACCTATACATGGGGGGTACCGTGGTGCTTGTGAGACACCACTGAACAGAACTAGGAGGGTTTCAGGGCAGTAGACTATATACAGACATTTATATTATCAGTAAAAGTACAGTTTTTATGTGAAAAACGCAAAAAAAAAACGGAACACTAACTTTGGCTAGCATTTGTGCCCAAGTGGCTACTACAAAAGACTGGCCATACCCCATTTTGAATACCCTGGGATGTCTACTTTTTCAAATGGTATGCCATTAAGGGGTAATTTTCATTTCTTGGCTGCCATACGGTCTCAAAGGCGGCCTTGTCACATCAGACTAATCTGACAAATTTGAATGTGAAAAAGCATAAATTGATAAGCCGTATATATGACCCTGTAACTTTCAAAAACCCCATAAAACCTATACATGGGGGGTACCGTGGTGCTTGTGAGACACCACTGAACAGAACTAGGAGGGTTTCAGGGCAGTAGACTATATACAGACATTTATATTATCAGTAAAAGTACAGTTTTTATGTGAAAAACGCAAAAAAAAAAACGGAACACTAACTTTGGCTAGCATTTGTGCCCAAGTGGCTACTACAAAAGACTGGCCATACCCCATTTTGAATACCCTGGGATGTCTACTTTTTCAAATGGTATGCCATTAAGGGGTAATTTTCATTTCTTGGCTGCCATACGGTCTCAAAGGCAGCCTTGTCACAGCAGACTAATCTGACAAATTTGAATGTGAAAAAGCATAAATTGATAAGCCGTATATATGACCCTGTAACTTTCAAAAACCCCATAAAACCTATACATGGGGGGTACCGTGGTGCTTGTGAGACACCACTGAACAGAACTAGGAGGGTTTCAGGGCAGTAGACTATATACAGACGTTAATATTATCAGTAAAAGTACAGTTTTTATGTGAAAAACGCAAAAAATAAACCGGAACACTAACTTTGGCTAGCATTTGTGCCCAAGTGGCTACTACAAAAGACTGGCCATACCCCATTTTGAATACCCTGGGATGTCTACTTTTTCAAATGGTATGCCATTAAGGGGTAGTTTTCATTTCTTGGCTGCCATACGGTCTCAAAGGCAGCCTAGACACAGCAAACTAATCTGACAAATTCCATTGTGAAAAAGCATAAATGGATAAGCCGTATATAAGACCCTGTAACTTTCAAAAACCCCATAAAACCTATACATGGGGGGTACCGTGGTGCTTGTGAGACACCACTGAACAGAACTAGGAGGGTTTCAGGGCAGTAGACTATATACAGACATTAATATTATCAGTAAAAGTACAGTTTTTATGTGAAAAACGCAAAAAAAAAACGGAACACTAACTTTGGCTAGCATTTGTGCCCAAGTGGCTACTACAAAAGACTGGCCATACCCCATTTTGAATACCCTGGGATGTCTACTTTTTCAAATGGTATGCCATTAAGGGGTAATTTTCATTTCTTGGCTGCCATACAGTCTCAAAGTCAGCCTAGACACAGCAAACTAATCTGACAAATTCCATTGTTAAAAAGCATAAATGGATAAGCCGTATATATGACCCTGTAACTTTCGAAAACCCCATAAAACCTATACATGGGGGGTAGCGTGGTGCTTGTGAGACACCACTGAACAGAACCAGGAGGATTTCAGGGCAGTAGACTATATACAGACGTTAATATTATCAGTAAAAGTACAGTTTTTATGTGAAAAACGCAAAAAAAAAACCGTAACACTAACTTTGGCTAGCATTTGTGCCCAAGTGGCTACTACAAAAGACTGGCCATACCCCATTTTGAATACCCTGGGATGTCTACTTTTTCAAATGGTATGCCATTAAGGGGTAATTTTCATTTCTTGGCTGCCATACGGTCTCAAAGGCAGCCTAGACACAGCAAACTAATCTGACAAATTCCATTGTGAAAAAGCATAAATGGATAAGCCGTATATATGACCCTGTAACTTTCAAAAAACGCCTAAAACCTATGCATAGGGCATACCGTGCCGCTCGTGAGACATCACTGAATAGAACTAGGAGTGTTTCAGGGCAGTAAACTATATACTGACAATAATATTATCAGCAAAAATACAGTTTTTATTTGAAAAATGAAAAAAAAAAAAAAAATGAACACTAACTTTGGCTAGCGTTTATGCCCAAGTGGCTACTACAAAAGACTGGACATACCCCATTTTGAATACCCTGGGATGTATACTTTTTCAAATGGTATGCCATGATGGCGTAACTTACATTTCTTGGCTGCCATACGGTCTCAAAGGCAACCTAAGCCCAGCAAACCAATCTGTGAAATTTCTATGTAAAAAATAAATAAATAGACAAGACGTATATTTGACCATGTAACTTTCAAAAACACCATAAAACCTATACATGGGGGGGTACTGTTTTACTCATGAGACATTTCTGAATACAAATATGTATGTTTTATTGCAGTAAAACCAAACAGTATTGTGACATTATCAGTTAAATTGACATGCAGAAATTGAAAAATATAAAAATTTCTTAAGTTTTTTAACTTTTTTAGATTTTATTCATATAAAATGGAGTTCTATATATGAATGTTTGATATGAAATGAAAGCCCTGTTTCCCCTGAGCAAACCGATATATAATAAGTGTGGGTGCACTTAGTATGAAAGAGGTATATTATAGTTGAACAGACAGAGAGTCAAATTCTGTGGTTTGTTTACATTTTGGTTTGATCACAACTTGTACATTTGGCTCCGTCCTTAACCCCTTAAGGACTGAGCCAAATGTACACGTTGTGAACGAAACAAAATGTAAACAAAACCTGGCATTTACGCTACGTCTGTCCAACCGTAATTCACCTCTTTCATATTAAATGCACCCACCCTTATTATATATCATTTTATTCAGGGGAAACAGGGCTTTCATTTAATATAAAATATTTAGCTATGAAACATAATTTAATATGAAAAAAGGGAGAAAATAAGATTTTTTTTGATTTTTTTAGTTCTACATGACATTTTAACTGTCAATGTCATAATACTGTTTGCTTTTACTGCAATAAAATACACATATTTGTATTCAGCAAAGTCTCACGTGTAAAACAGTATGTTCAGTCTTTTTTAGTAGCCACTTGGTCACAAATACTGGCTAAAATTAGTGTTAATATTTGAAAATGCAAAAAACTAATTTGAACGTCAATTTTGGCCAGTGTTTGTGACCAAGTGGCTACTAAAAAAGACTGGACATACCCCATTTGCAATACCTTGGGTTGTCTACTTTTGCAAATGGTATGCCATTATGGGGGTAATTCTCATTCCTGGGCTACTGTACGGTCTCAAAGGCAATGTAACCAATCTGGTGAATTTCAATGTGAAAAAACTGAAACGCAAGCCTGATATTCTGACTCTCTACTTTTTGAAAACACCATAAAACCTGTACATGAGGGGTATTGTTATACTCGGGAGACTTTGCTGAACACAAATATTAGTGTTTCAAAACCGTAAAACGTATCACAACAATTATATTGTCCGTGTAAGTGCCATTTGGGTTTGAAAAATGCAATAAATGTCACTTTTACTGACAATATCGTCGTTGTAATACATGTTACTGTTTTGAAACACTAATATTTGTGTTCAGCAAAGTCTTCCAAGTAAAACAGTACCCCCCATGTACAGGTTTTATGGTGTCTTGGAACATTACAGGGTTAAATATAGTGCTAGCAAATTAAATTCCCTGGACTTTTGGCCTGGTTGTCAGGCTGGTACTGCTAATTGTAATTAATAAAATTACCTAATTATGTAAAATTATTACATAAATATGTACGTAGAATTATTATATATATGTGTATGGGTGCGCCTAAAACAAGTGGAATAATAATATTGAAAATGGTAAAGAGTACGAGCAGCAGTACCTAATAGTCCGAATATAAATAGTCCAAATATGCAGGTGGTAATCCTAGAGGTACATAAAATGGTATGTAAAATCCCAGATGTATATCCGCAACTTCGAAATGGATATGTGGAAAAAACAGAAGACAGAGGAAACTCCAATGGTATAGTATGAACGGTAAATAATATTGTGTATATAATAGTAGAACTACTCACAATATTCAGAGCTTAAATCCAGCTCTGGTATGAATGGCACAAAGTGGAATAATCCCCACTCAAGGATATATGGTGCTCCTCTTTTGTTCTTTGGTAGAATAAATTGGTGGAGTAGTCCAACTCGGGATAAAAGGATAAAATATATAGTGCTCACTGTATAGCTGATAAAATGTTGAAACAGAATAAAATATATTCACGGTATATGGAGCAGACGTAGTGCTCGATGGATGGCGTATGGGTGGTATAATCCCCACCTTTAGGATTCTTGGTACTCCAATATGGAAA
The DNA here is from genome assembly GCA_933207985.1 of Pelobates cultripes. Taxonomy (NCBI): domain Eukaryota; kingdom Metazoa; phylum Chordata; class Amphibia; order Anura; family Pelobatidae; genus Pelobates; species Pelobates cultripes. The sequence continues at coordinate 51,141 of CAKOES020000098.1, forward strand.
AAAGGCGATAGTAGCTAGGTCTGGATAAAATAAAATAAACTTGTAAATAATAAAATAATATAATACTATAGTGGAAAGAGGAATGTGGCGAACAAATGTATAATAGCCAAATATTCCTTTATTAACACTTATATTATATAAAAAGGTTTCTATACGCGTTTCGCCACAATAGGCTTCATCAAGTAGAAACTTATAACAAAGAAAAGAAGAAAAAGCAGACCTAACATGTAGCACTTATATAGGAAACATGCAATTTGCACAAATAACTTGAAATTCCCACCAAAATTACGTCACCAGCGTCATGGGAGGGGATACAGTTCAATAGAAATGTGTAAAGTATAAAAAGTCATTTTAAGAATATTTAAGGTATAGTAATAAAATGGAAAACATTATTTGTGATAAAATATACAGAAAAGAAGCTTTATAATATCAACAAAATGTATAAATTATAACATCACGTGATGCGGAAGTAGACGAGACCGTGTCACGTGATGTTAGGTGGACCGCATGTGTTATCCCCTAGTGGAACGCACATGCAGCTAAGCACAAACCTCACATGGGCACCCCAGTAAGTAGATCACATTTTTTGTGTTACAATGGATGAATTTATTTATTTAATAAGTCTTTTGTGTGATGGATGACATAAAAGAAATGGTCTTTGATTTGATGGTCGCATCGGTACGTTTGCAGGCTATGCACTTTTTGCATTTAAAAAAACTTTTAGGTTTAATAAACGGAGAAGGGAAACTTGAGTGGGAAGCAGTACTTTTTGCATTAGTAAAGTTATTTGTGAGGATAGATTTGAAGCTAGGTGCTCCTCTTAATATAACATGAAGTTTATCGGGAATAATCCCAGCTAGAATATCATCCTGTTTTAATATATGCCAATATTTATTTATGATTTTTTTTTACAACATGACTTTTGTTGTTAAAATCAAAAATGATTGGCAATGATGGGACACCCTCAGTGGTTGTCTTATCTTTATATTCTAAAAGATCTGGTCTATTTTTCTCTTTTACAATATTTCTTGTTCTATTAAGGTCGTTGATGGGATAATTTTTGGGGGCAAATTTATTTAATAAAGTATTCGATTGGTCATTGTAATCCTGAATAAGGGAACAATTCCTCTGAAGACGGAGGAACTGACTGTTTTTTTTTGGTATCCCATTAAGCCAGGGTTTATGGTGACAGCTAGACATATTGATAGCATTATTAGTACAAACTTTCCTAAAAAAAGTCCTTGTTTGCAATTGATTATTTTGGATACAAATTTCCAAATCTAAAAAATGAATAAAAGATCGACTGTATTCCCAAGTTAGGATAATACCTTTGTCATTGGAATTTAAAAATTGTAAAAAATGGTTAAGAGAACTTTCAGAGCCCTCCCAAATAAAAAACAGGTCGTCGATGTATCTGAAATATGTAACCAGGTTTGCCTTCCAGTCATGCCCTCCCAATATGGCAGAGGATTCCCATGCTGCCATAAATAGGTTGGCATAACTGGGGGAAAACCTGGTCCCCATAGCATTCCCCTGCTTCTGTAAATAAAAAGAATCTAAACACCAGAAATAATTATTATTTAAAATTATATTGATACCATCAATAATAAAACGTATCTGATTGTCTTTAATCTTGTTTTTGGCTTTTAGAATCCCTTCCACTGCTAAACAACCGTCCACATAGGGAATAATAGTGTACAGAGACTGTACATCACAAGTGACTAAAAAATATGTATCTTTCCATGAAAAATCATTTTAAAAACGGAGTAGAGTCATATAGTGATGTCCCGAATGGTTCGCCGAACGGTTCGAGAACGGTTCGCCACGAACGGTTCGCCACGAACGGTTCGCCACGGACTCATCATTGAGTAATCTTTGACCCTGTACCTCACAGTCAGCAGACACATTCCAGCCAATCAGCAGCAGACCCTCCCTCCCAGACCCTGCCACCTCCTGGACAGCTCACTAAGAATGCAGCTTCAAAATGGATGTTTACAGGTGTCTTCCTGTGGACATCGGGCCCTCATACCACCCTCATGGAGTCTGTTTCTGACCGTTTGAGCAGACACATGCACATTTGTGGCCTGCTGGAGGTAATTTTGCAGGGCTCTGGCAGTGCTCCTCCTGTTCCTCCTTGCACAAAAGCGGAGGTAGCAGCCCTGCTGCTGGGTTGTTGCCTTCCTACGGCCTCCTCCACATCTCCTTATGTACTGGCCTGTCTCCTGGTAGCACCTCCATGCTCTGGACACTACGCTGACAGACACAGCAAACCTTCTTGCCACAGCTCGCATTGATGTGCCATCCTGGATGAGCTGCACTACCTGAGCCACTTGTGTGGGTTGTAGACTCCGTCTCATGCTACCACTAGAGTGAAAGCACCGCCAGCATCACTTTGAATTCACAGCAATTCTCAATGACACTCAAGAATATTCACTAAAATGAGAATTGTTAGGAATACAAAGAGAGTTCAAAGGGAATTTTACATTGAAGGTCAAAATAGCTGACTTCTGAAAGTCAGCTATGTTTCCAGTTTGGCTGTTTTGTTCTTAAATTTGAAATTCACTTTAAATTTCCTTTGAATTCTCAACACATTTCACTTTAGTAAATAACCCTTCTGTTAGTTAATGTTTGCCAAGTTATCAGCTCCAAAAATGGATTTTACTAACTGTGGAATTTCTTACTGAGATCTCAGAATGCAGGTCATGCAAAGTATGCAGGTTTTATCTTACGTTTTATTTTAGGTTTTGTTTAGCTTATTAACAAATAAGCAGTCAAAAGTGACCAAAACATCAGTCAGGAAGCATAGGAACTGAGAAGTGGTCTGTGGTCAACACCTGCAGAACCACTCCTTTATTGGAAGTGTCTTGCTAATTGCCTATAATTTCCACCTGATGTCTATCCCATTTGCACAACAGCATGTGAAATTGATTGTCACTCAGTGTTGCTTTCTAAGTGGACAGTTTGATTTCACAGAAGTGTGATTGACTCAGAGTTACATTGTGTTGTTTAAGTGTTCCCTTTATTTTTTTGAGCAGTGTATAATAAATATATATATGATCTAAGTATATATAATGTAATTTTAAACTGTTTTAAATTTTAATAATTTTTTTTCAGACAGCAGGGGGAGTACCTATCATTACAGACACTCCCCCCTGCTGGCATTCACATGGACGGCTGTGCCAAGGACCTCGCGATCACTCCCAGGTGAGTCCCCATACCGCGATCGCCGGCGTGGGATCGCCGGCGACCAGGTAAGTAGAAAAGACGGTTTGGGCTTTCTATGCCGTCCTCTGACATTTAGAGCCAGTTCCTTAAGGACGGCATAGAATGCCAGCCATCCTTAAGGGATTAAACTCCTTCCCACTTTTCTAGATAAGGTAGAAAAGATAATTATTTATCATATATTGATCTCAGCTACCTCAATATTAACATGTTACTGGAAAACACCACATATAAATACTAGGTCAGAAATGATTGCTTTTTTTTTTTTAAAACAAGAGATACAAGCTTTCAATAAGACAACCATCACTCATACACACAAAACTAAATACTCTTTGGAACTAGTGGCTAACGTTTGTCTACCTTGTTATCTCGAATCCTTTAACGTTAACGAAACATTGACAAGTCTTACCCTCATATGTACAAAATTCAGGAATGAATTGTCCACTAAATTGATGGCTAGTTAGAGTTTTTGTCCAGAATAAATCATGTACAGGATGAAGATGGCCAAGTAATTTGTTAGAAAACCACATCAGTTCTAGCTTATTTGTTAATAAGCTAAACAAAACCTAAAATAAAACGTAAGATAAAACCTGCATACTTTGCATGACCTGCATTCTGAGATCTCAGTAAGAAATTCCACAGTTAGTAAAATCCATTTTTGGAGCTGATAACTTGGCAAACATTAACTAACAGAAGGGTTATTTACTAAAGTGAAATGTGTTGAGAATTCAAAGGAAATTTAAAGTGAATTTCAAATTTAAGAACAAAACAGCCAAACTGGAAACATAGCTGACTTTCAGAAGTCAGCTATTTTGACCTTCAATGTAAAATTCCCTTTGAACTCTCTTTGTATTCCTAACAATTCTCATTTTAGTGAATATTCTTGAGTGTCATTGAGAATTGCTGTGAATTCAAAGTGATTTTGAAGGCCAACATAGCCAAAGTGTAACTATATCTAACGAGGATGTTTTTTCTAGTTCAGTGTTTTGTCCTTATTTTTCCAATTTACTTTGGAGTCACTTGAAATGTCCAACAATTCTCTCTTTAGTTAAACCCTGACAATGTTTCCAAAAAGTAGAATTGTTCCTTTTAACTTCCTACTTGACTTTATGAAAAAAGAAAAGACTTTCTGTCTAGGTGTTCTTCTTATTCAAATCATACATGTGCATTTTAGCTTTGTGGGCAGCTGTCAACTGGCATGACTGCATGTTTTTTTTGTATTTTGCATGGAAATAAAAACAACATCAAGATATATGTGTTTCAGAAGAGCTCTAGTTATGTTCAATAGTGTTTTCATTTTCCATTACACCCTTATATTGCAAATAGCATTTTATATTACAAATGTCTACAGAGTGATTTATTGGTTAATATAAAAGATAAAAATATCACATTTGACACTCGGAGCAAGTACTTTCAAAACCAAGCCTTGCGCAATGCATATTGTAACGCACACCAATAACTCAAATCACCATATATTTCTATGCAAAATTATGGATTGTAGGGAATTTATTTTGGGTATGTGCTAGTACATAAATAAACTAGATGATAACCTAAACCTTAAAATGTATTA